>LR137930.1:0-13775 GCA_900659605.1 Tisbe holothuriae | reverse complement strand
GAGGTCTCCTCGGAGGTGTCGTCGAAGGGAAGGAGGGTTGGAGTCTGGGTGGGGTCCGTGGAGGTAGAAAGCGGCAGGAGGAGCTGGAAGGGTGAAAAGTTAGGTTTAGCATGTCTTCATTATAAAAAAACTCAAAAGAATTTCACCGAATCTTATTATGGATTAGCAAATTAATAATAATGTAGCTCTTTTTATAGTCAAACTAAAAATAAACTCAAAGGTGATATGATTTTGGATTAAGAAATTAAAGTAGATTTACAGCTTTTGCCCATTAAAAAACTCAAAGAAGTTTTGAATATTTGTTATATATGGTGGAAAAAGTTAACTTTACACATATCCACTATATAGTATAACTTCTTGACGTCAAGATTTGAATCTATTTAGATTAATAGTTGGAATCTTGGATAAACTCGTAAATGTCTTTTTTTTCTAGCAGTATGTAATCGGCTAAACCAGTATTATTAATATAATTACCGTTGCCTGATCCGCGGGATTCCGATTCCCTGAATATCTCGCCTTCGCTGCCATTTCCCTCAAACTCCTCTTCTGCTGCACGTCAGACAGGTCAATCTCTGGCTCCTCCATGACCTCAGCATACACGTCTTCCTCGTCGTAGTCCTGAACAGGAGCTGGGTCATCGACATCGTAGTCATCGAACTCGGCTTCCTCGTAGGTCGGTGGTTCTGCTTTGACGGACTTGGAAGGCGATGTACGGACGGCGCTCGCAATGTTGGTTTCTTGCTGTGGGGCGCGTTCAGGGTGGCATTGCATAAGGTGTTGGAGGTAAGTAGCATGCCTGGAAGGATAAATATGCGATGTGATTTACTTTTTACAAGTATTAACGTAAACCAATCGGCATCTAGTCCATTGAGATACAATAACTACTAGGAAACTAATTCGACTAATATAGCGATGTACTTGGAATTCCCCTGTAAATGAATCATTCAGCTATCTGTTGTATAATCTACTTACTTTCTGTGCTTAATCCCACAGCACTCCCACTTTTCCAGCTCCTCCCTCTTGTCCCTGCCCTCTACGCTGTGCGCCACCCGCGCGTGCGTCGTGAACGCCTTCTTATTCCCGAACGAGCATTCCTGCTCCGTGTTGAGGCAGAGCAGACACTGGAACAGGCCACCAGGGGTCAGCTGGTAAAAGTCAGCCTTTTGGAAGTTCTGCATAATGGAGGAGGGGGATTGTTTGGGTTTCTTCTTCAGTGTGACCACTGTGACAGTTCTGAAACAAATGAAAACATTACAATCAGTTAAAAAAAATTCTCAACTGAGTTACATTACAGTATATAACTTACATAACACTAGTTAAAATTACTAATATTTAATATCATCCTTCAAGCTTGTCATCTTACCTCTCCTTGGGCAAGGAAGCCTCTGGCACGGACATTCCTGCCTTGGGCTTCTTCGCCACCGCCACAACCTTCCTCGATATCACAATGCGCTTCGGGGCATTAAACGGAGTCTCCGGGTCAAACTCAACCTCCTCCGGACCCTTGGGCACCGGTGCGTCAATGCAGCAAGGAGCCCCATCTCGATCCGTGGGCACAGTGGTCTGCTGCAGGTCGATCAGGGACGTGTCCATTGAAGGCACAGTGGACTGGTGGTGGAGGTCAATCTCGGAGGTGTCCTCTAGCCCTGGGAAACGTGCTGCCTTCCTGGTGTAAGATCGTTGGACAGGTTTGAGTGGGATGCTTTCGGAGGCTGCTTTGGAGGCGTATGTTTTGTAAGTCTTGCGGTTGGAGACTTCGGAGGTGTACGGCTTGATATCTTCCTCGTATTCGGGGTCATCAGGGTCGTCGTCCAAAAAGTCTTCTAGGAAATCATCTTCTCGGAGGACAATTGTCTCTGCCTCCGATTTGACGCCATGAAGTGGTTGTTTCTTCTTCTTCCGTTCGTAGGTGCGGCCGACGTTTAGGGTC
Organism: Tisbe holothuriae; assembly: GCA_900659605.1. Lineage (NCBI taxonomy): Eukaryota > Metazoa > Arthropoda > Copepoda > Harpacticoida > Tisbidae > Tisbe > Tisbe holothuriae. The sequence continues at coordinate 11,845 of LR137930.1, read as the reverse complement.
TTTGGCAAGACTCCTAAGGCTGAGAATTTGGTGCCGTCAGCTTGCCTGAAAAAGTAAATATAAATATAGCATTTCTACCAAACTCCCTGGTTTCAAGGTTGCATTTTAATATATTAGTATTAGTAAATAAAAGTTTCAGGTTGACTAACATTTAACGGTTTATGAAGTAAGTGGCCAAACTTGACAATATTTGTGGTCATCTGGCAACTACTGACTGACAAAAACAGTCAGAGTGCCACCAAGTCCATACTTACAGTAGTGTCTTGTTGTCCCCCTTCTCCTGTGGTGTGTAGACCTCACTTGCCGCCAGAAGCACGTCGACGCTCTTCATCCTGGCGGAGAGAACATCTTTCCTGGAGTAGGTTCGACCGACCTGGAATGAAGAAAGAAAACTCAATCAGAATCTTACATATTACTCAAAGATGGTACGTTATGAGTTTATGAAACATTCACCTCCACCTTTAAAGCCTAAAAAGCTATTCTAAATAAATTAAAAATCCAATCCGGATCTTTGCAACGGCGCAATGAAACGGTAAAACCAACGCGCCAACATTCGACACTCACCTTAAATCTTTCCTGTTGCTTTTTCTCCTTCTTCGGCCGTCGCACACTCTCTTCCTGGAAGCCGCCGCTCTTGAACAGGTTTTCATAATCAATCTCATCCTGGTCTGCCGGGGGGACCGGCGCGGGGCCAAAGTGGCCGTTGACATACAGCTGGTAGAAGGTGGCGCGGTGAAAGCCGGTATCGTCCGGTTCCTAGAAAGAGGAAGGGATATTAGTGCACGGAAACATTTAATATATATTTTATACTAACTTTATTATTATTATGCGTGGACATGCTTGTTTTTCCCGGAGTAAAAAACTAAAAATGCTTCCTTCTAAGTTTGTTGTTTTTCCATTTTATAATGCTGAGGAACTCAGCCGAGTCCCTTTTATCGTTTGGAACCTTCATTAAAAGAAACCGACTTTGACTTTTTAGCTTGCTTTTTAGTTTCCGATTTGCATTATATTTATTGATTGTAAGTAACAGGCAAAATGAAATCATCATATAATATTGTGTAAATCTTTTCGTGATAACTCTTTAATATTGAATGCATAAGAAATTTGACACTTCAGCCACCTCATCTTGTAGTATTTTCCAAGATCTCAATTTTGCTTACCGCGTATATAATCCGATCCACCGCCCTCTCCACAATATCCTCTCCGACCTGATGCACAGCAGCCTTTGGCATATAACGCCTCGGCCCAAAGTCCATCTGCCGATGCGGGATGTCAATCCGGCGCAGCTTAAGTCGAGGCCCTTTCAACAGTTTCTCCTTCTCAGCGGCTCTGATGCTTTCGACCTCTTGGGTCATGGGGCGCTTGAGATAGCCGGTCAGAGGGTTGCGTTTGTAGTATTGAGGACGGATCTGGGGGAGGCCGCGTTGTCGACGGTACCTGGAAATAAGAATATGAAACGATTTAACGGGTTGTTAAACCTAAATAGACGTTATAAAGTGTATCGTTAAATACAGTATCTGACATGATTGACAGTTTCTAAACTTACCACATTCTCTGTCTCCATGCATGCCACATAATCCTCAGCTCTTCCCTGTCCGCCAAGCTCAGGCGTTGCCATTGGGACAGCTTCAAGCAGGACAGGTCGTCGCCGTCTTCATCATACTTCCGTTTCAGGACGGAGTTCTTCTTCTTCTCGAACCAGGCTAAAAGGAGTAAAGGTTTGCATGGCAGGAGGCTCATTCAACTTGAATTAAGTATACTACATGGATTTAATATCCTTTAAAAGTATATAACGTCAAAGAGTATTGAGATGTTTAGAGCTAGAAACTAGTAGAAACTAGCTTTTTTAACCAAGTTACAAAGAAGTCCATGGCATCAGCAATTGTCTACTTACTGGGGTGCGGCATCCTATTCTTGGTCTTCTTCTTACTCTTCCTCTTTGGCACAACTTTCTTCACATTCTTCTTCTTCCCAATCGTCACCACTTCAGTCAACACCTCCGAGAGGACTCCCGACACCACGCATTGGGAGACATAGTCTTCCGAGACCCTAAACATCACATCATCCAACAACTCCGAGAGGACTCCCGACACTACATCCTCAGAAGAGGCATCGTCTCCCAGAGGGGAGTACTTGGCTTCCACATAGGAGAACTTGGCTTCCGAATGGCATTCCTCTTCTCCCATTGGAGAGCCCTCGTCTTCCAAAGAGGAGTCGTTGTACTCTGACATGCAGACCTCGCCGAGGTCCAGCGGATCTTGTTCCTCCATTTGGCCGTCATCACTCAAAGTTTCATCTGGATCATATGGGCAGTCTTCGGGTTCCATATCCTGGTATGGGGGACTGCTGGCGGGCAGTGCCAATGGGGTGTCCGACACACGGTGCGGTTCCGTCATTATTTACGGGGAGAGGTGACAGCGCGGGAAGTTTAAAAATGGAGCACTTTACATAGCACAATAAGGGTAATTACGAGATTTGAGTACGTAATTAAATCATTAGGCTTGTCTTCAGTCCCCTTAATCACTGTAAATGAGGTACTTGTGGCACGTCCTCTCTTTATTTTATAGTCAGCTGTTGTTTTTGTGTAAGAATTTCACGCACGCCATCTAGCGGCTCATTCTGAAATTACATCCTTCGACTTTCACGCAAAGAGCGCGTTTATTGAACAGTCGAGCCTGTCGAGAACACATTGTTTTCGAAATGTTTATACTTATTTATTTTAATTTTTAAATATTTAGTTTCTGACCTAATAACATAATTTTTGTAATAATAATACTATATTTTAACAGCAGCAGGCTACAGACAAGAAAACTGAGCGTCACAACTTGAGTGTTACGTTCGTTATAATATTTACTAGTCAACGGTCAGCTTATTTCGAGAAAAACATGCCATATTGCAAAGATGCCAGTTGATAGAAGTGCAAGTTATTTAAACTTATTTTATTAAGAACTGCTCAGACTGCACCTGTGGATACCGCATCACAATATACTCTTATTATTTTTATTATTAATACTGAAGTTCTTGAAGATATTCTTAAGCCTGTAACTATAATTCTATATTTGTACTCACCCAGTAAGTTGACGTACAGTTTGAACCTCTCGTACTGATCCTTGTAGTCATACTTTGCCTTCTTGTCCAGAATGGAGACGCACACAGAGCCCAAGATCAGCTCAAGGTAGCGACCGCTGGAGCGGGGAAGAGTCGCCTCAATCTGAATAAAAACATCTTGCATTATGAATGAACTAATAGTAATTATATGTCAGTACATAATGCACTATTTGCTGGCTTATTAAATCAGTGAAATGAAGCTGATATAACTCTTGTAGCTCCAAGTATCTCTTAACGCATTCGGGAGTAATACCGAGTTCTTTAAGCGTGTCCAAATTAACGAAAGCTAATTAAAAATGATATCTTAATCTTGCCTGTGCCAGTTGCGCCTTCCTCTTAAGCAGATCCCTCTGCAGACACGCCTTCTCTCCACCCGCCGCCGCCACGCCCGCCTTCTCATCGTCCCCCTTGGTGCTGTCCTGACTCAGCTTCCGACGCCGCTCCAGCTCCAGTCCTCAGCCTCGTTGTCCTCCTCTGTGGGCGTGGCTGCTGGGGAAGGGTCTTCGGAGACTGCGCCCTTGCCGGAGGAGTCCTCGTCCGGGACGTGGCGGAGCATCTTGGTGATGGCGTTTAGGCGGTACCTGGAAAGCAAAATCCATCATGTAAACAGTGTTTGACTGAATTAAACGTAGTACCGCCGGTATAGTTTTTACTCAAACTAAGTGCTAAGAGTCTAAGACTGTGGCAAGTAGCTTTGGAAAGTAGTATATTAACATTTAACACTTTTAAAGGTATTGACCGTGATAATTAGCTACAGGTTCAGACTTTGAATGAAGTTTTACAGTCTGCTCTACGAATAGCTGACAAAAGTGACTGACGTTCTCCTCGCTCTTAAGATCTTCTTTCTGTTCTTACTTCTGATGGTTGACGGCTGCGACGCATTTCTTCTGCAGCCCGTGAACCTCCTGCAACTTGGTCCGGTACGTCATGTGAAGCTCCTCGAGGTCCTGGAGCGAGAGAAAAAGAAAAGGATGAGGACAATTAGTAAAGCCAAAAGGGGAGCTAGGAGCAGGAATACACGAATGGCTCGCAGGCACTTCTCCAAGTTGAAGTGACTAATTAAATAAATTGCTTTGTTTATATGAAATGAAGAAAAAACGAAAATCATCCTAAAGTGCCGTACTTGAACCATGGATCATGGAGCTTTCTTTCTTTCTTGCTTACCGCATACTCGTTTGAGAGCTCTGCAAAGTCCTTGACGGACTGCTCCAGCTCAGAGCTGGGAGTGTCAACCATGGCGATCGATCGGCCAAGAACGGGGGAGCACCGTTGGAAACGACGCCAACGACGTGAACGACGTGACGTTGCACTTGAACTTTGGTCAGACACTTTTTCAAATCGTCACTGTTGTTGTCAAGAGACCAAAATAAAGTCATGTTATTCAAACTCAGCCACTCTGCTGTCTCAGCAGGACGACGACCCGAGAGAACTCGGAAGAGGCTTTCAGAGGGTTTTTTTTTACAGTCTTGGGTCTTATTTACACGCCGTCAAGTTATGTGCAAAGATATTAAACAGATGCAACATCTTACAACTTTAAATCTACTAGATATGAACTGCGTAGACCACGTTAACTACTAGCGCACTAAATTGAGATGTGATATATGAAAAGTTCTCCGTGATGTCGGCCCAGTTGAGATTTAAAAGTATGGCGGGAAGTTGAAACTCGTTTCTGACATTATCATTTACATCATAATTACTCCATACATGAGAAGGATGAGATATGCTTTTGCATATATCATATATACGTACATGTAGAGAAAATGTAACAATCAATACCCTAATGTACATAATATCCTTATTAAATTAAATGTTAGATTGTTAGATAGAAATCGAGACTATACTATAAGGATAGAAAGGGGGAATATACTTTGGCCGAACATTCGGCATCGTTTATCTTTAGACCGAAGTCGTTTTTCCTAAGACCGAAGTCGGTTTCGTTTTTCCTTAGACCGAAGTCGTTTTTTTGCCGAAGTCAAAACATATCTATGATTAATAAGCATGTGTGATATACCGAAACCGCGGTATTAGTCGGTATTTTTCCAAACCGTACCGGCAGTTGGTATTTGAAAAGTAGTTGGTATTGCAAAGTCGGGTTTTGCTGCAGTCAGAAAGTTGAAAAGAGCATTGTCCAGTACAAGGGCCTCTCTATATTTCAAAATACAGAGTCCAGTATAAAAGAATATGTAGAACACGACCCAAACTTTGCCTGAAAAGTTTTCTATATTACTTGAAGTACAGAATGTATTATAACAGCGGGGTGAATATGTAAATTATGTATATCTGAAAGTGGCAACAATGATGCACTACAACAGACCCCATCACATGTTCATGTTGATTCCCGTGTTCTTCATTGTCCTGATGCCTGCCTTAACAGGCCTTGCCACTGCACTCTCCTAGTGCTCAGTCGCGGCCCCGCTGCATCTGCGCCCTCTCCCAAGGAAGGCCTCGCCCACATACACATCATACATGGAAGCAGTGAAAGTACAAACTGGAAGTATCAATGAAGCGGATGCAAATGTGTGTCAAGACGGTATGTTGAAGGACTGCACTCTGAGGAGCACTAACCTTTGGCTGTTTTTCGGTCAGAGTATAAATGAATTCGGTCTTATGATAAATATATTCGGTCTTATGATAAATGTATTCGGTCTAAGGAAAAACAGATTTCGTTCAAATGACTTCGGCCAAAGTATATCGACCCGTTAAAATGACGTTCGCGGCTACTTTTCATCTCGAAATTTTTCATCTGCTGGTCCCAAAGTAAAGTTCTTGCGAACGTGATTTTCACCACGTTTGCGTTTTACCCGAACGTAGTTGAAATGACGTTTGTGAGAACTTTGTAATGCCAATTTATTAATTTATTGATCTTTAATTCATTTTCCAAATTTTTTCTGGTGATGATATAAAGTATATAGTATGCGTGAACGTCTTTTTTCACGTTTGCGTTTTTCGCAAACGTCTTTTTTTCACGTTTCACGTCTTATTATTGTGAGATTTTGGACAAAATAATCATATTAAAAATTATTAATGGTTCATTTGTCAGTACATTACAGTCTCTCTCCGTGTAAATGTGTATAACCAAAAAACGCGAACGTGATTTTGACACGTTCGCGATTTACGCAAACGTGATACGTTTGCGGAAACTTTTTGTCTGTGAAAGTTAACAAAGTAATGTAAAAAACTATAAGTTGACGCGAACGTGTTCATACCACGTTTGCGTGAATAATAATCACGTTCGCATCAACTTCTTTATTATAGTTGAAGACTAGACTGAATTGTACATTTAAAGTTGACGCAAACGTCATTTAATCACGCTCGCGAAAATCGCGAACGTGATTTGAAGACGTTTGCGATTTCAAGGGCAATTTTCCACGCTATTTATAAATATATATATAAATTCTTATAACAAAAATATTATGTCTGACACCAATGCTAAACTTGAACAAAGTACACGTCCACCTCACTTACTAGCAAATGACATATGACAACGCGAACGTTGTCTGTCCGCTCCTTGACCCCCGGTTTGGCCATAAACAAAAGCCATAGAAAAAATTCCTTCAAGGTCCAAAGACATGCACCCCTAAGGCTACTTTTGAATATGGTTAACGTCCAACTTTTAGATATCGTACGCGAACGTGAAAAAACACAAGCCTTTTCACATGGGAAACAGTGAATTTAAGTTAATAGCACTGTTACATAGTAGAGCGCAGCAACAAATCATGAAATATTCTTAATAATGTAACTATATAAAAAAAATGAGCTCAAAGAGTATTCTTAGCTATAAAGAATTCTTGAAGTACAAATGTGGAACATATTTCACTTTCCAGATTCGTCGGTGTCGACCCCAGTGCCGACGAAGTCGTCCTCATGAAGATCATGGACGTCCTCCGCACGCTCATGCTCTCCCCGGTCGGCCTCCTCCTCACCAACGAGAGCGTCTGCGAGATCATGCAATCCACGTTCAGAATCTGCTTCGAGAACAGACTGTCCGAGCTGCTGAGGAAGACGGCGGAGCACACGCTCAGCGACATGATTCAGCTGCTCTTCACGCGGCTGCCCACCTTCTCCGAGGAGTGTCTGCCGCTGCTGAAGAAGCTCAAGATGCGGAGCAGTCAAGGGGAGAGCAGTAAGAGCAGGAGGAGAGCCAACAAGCCGAAGCAGGCGCGGTCGCAGTCTGTTAAGCGGGCGGCTGCTGCAACTACAGCCAACAATACAACAACAACGACCACTACGACTACAGCTGCCAGCGCTGAAACGACACCTGTCAATGCTGCTGGAGATACGGCTGTAGCAGGAAGGGCAAGCTCAGGCCCGTCATCACTGCAAATTGACACGGCCGCCACAGCAGCGGAGGAGGAGACAAAGAGCCTTCTTAAGAGCAGTGCATCTGTGGAGGACATTCCAACAGCGCAGTCGCCCAGCACGCCTCAGCCGCAGCAGCAGCCCCAGTTCAATGTGGACTCGGACGTGCTGGCCAGGTCTCCCATGGGAAGCGTCACAGATCTGAGTCAGGTGCAGAGTGATGCTGAGAGCGTTACTGGCGGTCCGGAGAGCCTGCCACCGCAAGTAAAGGCAGAGGAGGTTCAGCCGGCTGAGCAAGAACAAGAACAGCCGCAAGAGGATGTTGCAATCACTGTAACATCGCCTCAGGGCACGGAGCGGTCACAGGAGGAGCGTCAACAGCCAAAGGAGGTCGAGGAGACCGCTGAGGAGAAGGAGGTTGCAGATGCTACAGAGGCGGCAGCAACCCCCAGCAAGGACCAGTTGCAGAAGCAAGAGTTCACCAACTCTCAGGGTGTGACATTCACGCCTACGCTCGATGCCATGGACGACTCGGGCGCGCTTATCCCGTATGGGCTGCCCTGCGTGCGGGAGCTCTTCCGCTTCCTCATCTCGCTCATCAACCCCCACGATACGCATAATCAAGACAGTATGGTGCACATCGCACTGTCACTGCTGTCCACGGCGCTGGAGACCGGAGCTGAGCATCTGGACAAGTTTGAGAGCCTGTTGGTGCTGGTCAAGGATGACCTGGCGCGTAACCTCGTCAGCCTGCTGTCCGCAGAGCGCCTCGGCACGTTTGCATCGGCGCTGTGGATTGCGTTCATGATGTTCGGCGCTCAGCGACAACACCTCAAGTTCCAGCTCGAGATCTTCCTCAACAGGCTGATTGAGGTCGTGGCGTCCGAGGCGCAGAACGTGACGTACGAGCACAAGGAGCTCGCTTTGGAGTACGTCGTGCGGTTCTACCGCATCCCCGGCTTCCTCACCCAGCTCTACCTCAACTTTGACTGCGACATGTACACGTCGAACGTGTTTGAAGACCTGACCAAGATGTTGTCGAAGAATGCGTTCCCGGTGACGGGGTTGTACAGCACGCACTTCCTGTCGCTGGACGCGCTGCTCACGGTCATCGAGTCGATCGAGAGGCAGTGTCAGAAGAGGATCGTCAACGGGAAGAGGGCAAAGAAGGAGGTGGAGCACGTGGCGCCATCTGGAGATCACAAGGATGGGAAGCCGATTACGGAGCTTGTGGCATCTAAGAAGGCTTCGGGCAGGCAGTTTGGGGAAGAGGTGTTGTCTGCAACATCAGGAGAGCCTGTGCCCAGCAGCGTGCCCACGGACGTCAAGATCCCGAGTCACGAAGAAGTCATGGCTCTGAAGCACCGCAAGAAGCTCATCACCACTGCGACGGACCAGTTCAACACGAAGCCGTCCAAGGGCCTCGCCTACATGCAGGAAGCCGGCTTGATCAAGGCATCCGGACCTGAGCAAGAGGAGCAGATTGTCCAGTTCATGCGTCATAATCCGCATCTGTCTAAGCAACAGCTGGGCGAGTACATTTCCAACCGGAAGAACCTCGTCATCCTGGAGAAGTACGTGAAGAGCTTTGACTTTGTCGGTCTCCGTATCGACGAGTGTCTCCGCATGTTCCTTGAGGCCTTCCGCCTGCCCGGTGAGGCCCCGCTCATCACCCTAATCCTGGAGCACTTTGCCGACCAATGGCAGAAGGTCAACGACGAGCCCCTGGCGGACGCCGACGCCGCCTTCACCCTCGCCTACGCCGTCATCATGCTGAATGTGGACCAGCACAACGTCAACCACACCAAGACGAACGCGTCCATGACGCTGGAGCAGTTCACGAGGAATGTCCGCGGCACCAACGGCGGCAAGGACCACGACAAGGACATGTTGCACGACATCTACCACGCCATCAAGAGCGAGGAGATCGTCATGCCGGCGGAGCAGACGGGGCTGGTGAAGGAGAACTACCTCTGGAAGTGCGTGCTGAAACGCGGGCAAGAGGACGGCAGCGAGTTCCTCATGGCGCCCAACGGCGTCTTTGACCACGACCTGTTCTCCATCATCTGGGGCCCGACCGTTGCCGCGCTCTCCTACGTCTTCGACAAGAGCTCCGACAAGGCGGTGATCCAACGCGCGCTGCACGGGTTCCAACGCTGCGCCACCATCGCCGCGCACTACCACATGAGCGACGTGTTCGACAACCTGATCATCTCGCTGTGCAAGTTCACCACGCTGTTGACCGTGTCCGACCCGGCTGCGCAGTTCATCCCCGTGTTTGGAATGAACGATAAGGCGTTGCTGGCCACGCGGATGGTGTTCTCGCTGGTGCAGCGGAACGGGGACATCCTCAGGGACGGCTGGAGGAATGTCACCGACTGCATGTTGCAGCTGTTCAAGTGCCAGCTGTTGGGCAAGAACCTCATGGAGGCGGAGGATTACATTGAGAGCGCCGGTCGGGTGAAGCTCTTCCGAGAGGAGATTAAAACTGCAAAGGAGGATCAGGGATTCCTAAACTCCTTTGTTTCGTTCATCTCCATGTCGTCGAGTGAATCCGGGTCCAAGATTCGGACACCGGAGGAGGAAGAATTCGCCAATATCGCAGCAAAGTGCATCAAGGACTGCTCCATTGAGAGCATCATCACCGAGTCCAAATTCCTCTTGGCAGAGTCGCTGCAAGACCTCGTCAAATTCCTCATTGGGGATCAGCAACAACAGGAGGACGAGCACGCAAGACTCTTCTTCTTGGAGCTCATCGTCAGGGTTGCCATTCAGAATAGAGATCGCGTGCAGATCATTTGGCGACCTGTGGCGGATCACGTGAGCAGGCTGGTCATGGCAACGCCGACAACCGGCGGGCGGGATTTCATGCTGGAGCGGAGTGTGACAGCGCTGTTGCGCCTGTCTGTGCGCCTGTCTCGCAAGGAGGAGCTGGCGTCGACCGTCGTCCAGGCGTTGCAAGTCCTGCTCGCCATGAAGGCCAATGTGATATTCCACGTCTGTCAACACATCTCCTTCGGCCTCTACGAGCTGCTGCGGAACAACGCGGCCAACATTCACGAGGCCAATGACTGGGCAATCATCTTCTCCCTGCTGGAAGTGGTGGGCGCGGGCGCGAGTCCGGACACTGGCAATGACGCCCAGGGACAGCAGCAGGCTCGTTCTGATGAGGACTCTGGCCACGGGGCGTCCTCCGAGTCCGAGTCCACGACCAACAACTCCCGCAACGCGAGCCCGCAACGCCGTGAGCGGTCAGAGTCGTTCAGCTCCGGTGGGTGGATTGTCCTCGGAGCCACAAAGAACAATCCGGCCGCACTGCAGAACTCCCCGCAGCCGGTGGCAAAGTCCGACACGTCTCTGGCGTTCAACCAGTTTGCAATCGTTCACCCGCGTGCGCTCGTCATGCACGATGCAATGTCGTTCCTCAAGTGCTGCGACTCCATTGCGTTCCTCATCAGGGACATGGCACACATTACGCCGCACAACTTTGGAAACTGCGTCCAGGCATTGAGGACCTTTGTCGAAGCGAGCTTTGTTGGGAGGCAAGACGAGTCGGCGGGGGCGAAGGGACGTGGAGGGTTGCATGGGGAGAGCACATCAACCTCCAGCTCCATTGCCAAGGCGCCGCGCAGTCACATGAAACGCACGCCTGCAGGCCGCGCTCCGCCAACCCGCCGCGTGGCTTCAGCGCCCAACATGGCATCGGAATACGATGCTGATGAGAGCGACGGCGAAGATCTTTCCAGCGAGTACTTGCACGTGGTGCTGCAGCTGCTGGACCTCATGCACACGCTGCACACCAGAGCCGGGCAGATCTACAAGTCCTGGGCGGAGGAGGCTGGACATGCCGACGCCGAGACCAGCCTGTGGAGCGTGGCATGGTGCCCGCTGCTACAGGGCATGGCCAGGCTGTGCTGCGACAAACGGAGTCACATCCGCACGTCAGCGCTGACAACTCTACAGCGAGCCCTGTTGTTCCAAGACCTGCAGACGATGTCATCAGTTGAGTGGGAGGCGGCGTTCACGTCGGTCCTGTTCCCCATGCTGACACAGCTGCTGATCAGGAGCACTCCTGGAGAGAAGAACGCCATGGAGGAGACTCGCACGAGAGCGGCGACGCTGCTAGGGAAGGTGTTCTTGCAGCATCTGCAGCCGCTGTCCGGCCTGTCCTCCTTCACCTCGCTATGGCTGACCATCCTCGACTTTATGGAGCGGTTCATCAAGGCGGCCACGTCCGACTTGCTCGCGGACGCCGTGCCAGAGTCGCTCAAGAACATGCTGCTCGTCATGGACACGGCCGGCGTGTTCTTCGGAGCGGACGGGCAGTCGACCCAGATCTGGAGCCTCTCCTGGGAGAAGCTCGAGACGTTCCTGCCCAGCCTCATGAGCGACTTGTTTGGCAAGAAGGAGCGGAGCGTGAGTCAGGCGCCGTCAACGA
>LR137928.1:27163-41845 GCA_900659605.1 Tisbe holothuriae | reverse complement strand
GCACGGAAAATCATTTAATAACCCAATTTTAAATGGGTTCTATAGAAATTTGCAATTTAAGCCTTCAGTTTTGGTTAAAAACTACATCTTGCTTTATGCATATATTTTGGTCACTAAATGAAAACTCCCTGTAACTTGAAATATATCAAACAAAATTGTAACTCTTCCTCTCTTAAATGGTACCAATATTATTTCAATGTGATTTGATAGGGCTGAGATATAGCCATTTACTTTTTTACAGTTATTCTGGGACACCCTGTAGTCATGTGTCCTGATTATCTTATTTTCTTCCATTGATGTAAATAATGGTTCAAAAGTGGATTTATTGCACTACGTGTAAACTTAATTGATAATTAACTAGTTTTGACTGAAATGCCAGTTCCATTTGTAAGATAGAGAGCTAATTCATGGTTTAAAGTATATTTAGCCTATTTTGATGGCATTTTAGTGCTCCAAAATAGTGGCTAATATTACTCTAAAGTCATTTAATCTATTTTTAAACTGCTTGCTACTTTTTTCTTCCTCACCTGATTTGGATGAAGTATAGAGGCGAAAAAGCCACTTCTGGGCTTTCTAGTTGTATATGACTTGTGGCATTGATAAAACATTGGGAAATAGTTAACATAATGTGACCTAACTGTGGATTATATTAACATTGTTAACATTGTTCCTTGTTACACATAACGTTGCCTCTTGCCTCTATCAATGCATACTGCCGAACCCCAAGGGACGCTCAACAACATAGTTGTACCAGTACAACTGTTACAGTAGATTGCTGCCAGGCTTTACATCTTTGCTGGGGCCTAATTTCTTTTAGCGCATGCATAGTTCAGTAGGCCTGAAGCAAAATCCATTTTTTGGAGCAACTATATGTATATACAGGGAGTTTTTTTATATAGTGTCCTAAAGTAATGACCAAAAAATGGTCTAAAACGTGTCTTCATCAAAGTAAAAAAATGCAGAGCAGATTAGGAACTTTTATATGGACCCCTTTGATATCATTTAATGTTGCTCTTATTAATGGTTTGAGGGCTTTTAACTGAAGATGCATTTGCAGGCTCTGCCAGTTTTGTAGCCTACTCTTGGATTCAAACATCCTTGAGCCTACTTTTGCAGCCCTATTTTCAGAAAGCAATCCATATAGAAGTTACTATCATTGTAAAATATACTTAATATGAATATAAAATTTACTTTAGAGACATTTTACTTCAAAAAGTTTTTGTTGAACCTCCCATACCTTCAAGAAAGGAGCATAATTGAAATGGAGTGCAGGCCTTTAAAGTAATTTATTACATGTAACAGATTACATGTAACAGATTACATGTAACAGATTACATGTAACGATTACATTTTTTGACAAAAAGAAAATTAATAATTACATATTTTCAAAATGTAATTTTAACTGTAATTTAACGGGACATGTCTTCTAAAAATTACAAATTACATGTAACGGAAAATTACATTTTTGGCTCCAAAATCACTAAATAGAACTTGCAGCCTTCAGCAGAAATGGATATGCAGCAATTTTTGACAATTTTCAAATTTTTGCTTGTTTCATCCAAACCCCTTAAAACTGGTTATTACCCCCTGTTTGCACTTTTACTATATAAGCCAAAAGTAATTGTAATGGATTACATTTTGAAGTGTGTAATGGAAATGTAATTAATTACAAATATTTGAAAAGTAATTGTAATCAGTTACAAAAAATGTAACGAGTTTAAAGGCCTGGTTGTTCATCGGCTCTCGACTTCCACCCCTAATAGCAGTCTTTTTTTTTCAAAAAAAAAATCTTTTTCTAGTGATCCCTTACTGTATATTTTTGGGCACTACCTTTTTGGTTCATTCACTAGAATGCCGTAATTGCAATTTTTCATCATCATGCCGCTGGGGGATTCAAACCTGTGACCATCTGGACCACAGGATCCGAGCAACTTGCGATTACGGATACCACGTCCCCTTAATAGCAGTCTTATTTGTACCAATAGCAGGCCTCGTAGGGGACCAACTCCTCTATAGAGGAGTCCATAATATAACAAATAGAGGAGGTTTTGAGGCAAAAAAGAGGAGGTTTCATGGGTCATTTTACCGCTAAAAAGTGGTGGAAAGGGGACTATTAGGATATTAAAGACCAATGTTGCACAAAAATTGGCATCATTTGAGCACATGAAAGTACACTCTCCTTCCCATATATGCTCCTTCTATGCTTACTGAACAGACAAGAACTCAGTTACTTTTATTATGTAAAGTTAGACTCTGGCCGCAGGGCCAAAGTAATAATTTTGCTGTATTTATGCGAGGTTGACTTTTAACAGAAATAGGGAGGAGAATATTGAAAATTGTGATCTACTCTGCAGCAGCTCTGGTAGTGGTAGCAAAAAGGAGAGACAACTTGACACATAAAATGTGCCAACTAGCAGCTCTGGAATTCTTCTTTCATAAAATTTAAACAATGTCCTTTTGCTTCATAAGGCAAGTCCAAGATTCACGGTATAAAATGAATAGAAATTGGCCGAAGGCCCAAAGAAAATTTTGACCTTACTGAAAAAAATGTTCTGTTAAGTAAAAGTTTTTCAAATAGAGGAGATTTTCAGAAAATAGAGGAGGTTTTATGAAAAAAGAGGAGTCTATAATCCTAAGAGGAGAAAAAGAGGATCTTGAGGTTGGGTAAAATTAAAAAGAGGAGAATAGAGGAGTGCTACGAGGCCTGCAATAGTAATTAGAACCATAGCGCACGTCTCGGAAGTTTGTTTTTAGCTTTTTATTTTGTATTGGAGCTCGTAACTTTGATCACTTCACTCCAATTACATATTTTTCTCAACGTTTTTTTAAGTCCACCGTCATCCTTAGACAGCCTCCTGCACTGGCGGCTCGTATCCCTCTGGCCTCTCAACGACCTCTCCCGTAGTGGGGTCGGTGGTCGTGGTGGTCTTTCCGGATCCCTCGCCGTGGATGTCCATCAGCTTGTTGAGGTCGAAGCGGGGCTTCTTGAGGACCTTCACCTTCCGGATGTGGACGTCGTGGAGAGGGTAGATGCCCTGGCATGCCTTCATGATGTCCACGGACATGGAGTCGGGGATCAGCTTGTTCACAACCTCCTTCAGGTCGGAGGCGGACACCTCGCGGGTCATAATGTCGACCATCTTCTTGCGAATTTGGCGGACCTAAAAGAAAAGATTGAACGTTATAGCAAAGCAAAGAAAGCATTACATTAAACTGTCTTATCTCAAAACGTAAACTATCAGAGCCTTTAGTTCGTCTCGGAGGCTTTCCACCATCCCCGAGGCCTCTCCTTGAACGGAAAACCCGAACCTGGCGAGGCCACCCAGACGGCTCAGACAGGAGCCGCCACGAGGCAGGCAGAGAGAGAAGCCTCAATCAGAGAATGGATTCGGCGTGTCATCACTTGAACGTAAATTGCTGCCGACAGGTCGCTTCATCTTCTCACCTGCATGGTCTGTGCGTAGCAGGTCTTGGAGCTCTGGTAGGGCTGCTTCTGGGTGAATCCAATGCAGAAGGTCCTGATGAGATATCCGTCGGTGGTCTTGACGTCGGCGTGCGCCTCAATCAGCGTCTGCCACTTCTTCACCATGGACTTGCACTTGTCCGAGGTGAGGGACATGCCGTAGAAGTTGGTGAGGCAGTTCTTGCCCTGGACATCCTCGCAGATCAGCTTGAACTTGCGGAACGAACGCTCGGCGTCCTGCTCGCTCTGAAGATCGGCCAGAGAAACCTCGTAAACACGGCCCTTCAGACCATCAGAGGCGATCCTGGAAAGAAGGAACGAAACAATTTATTTTAGTCCACGGATGGCACACCTGCACTAAAGAACTATGAAATCTAGGGCTATGTAGTTCATCAAACCATGTCACTTCACCATG
Organism: Tisbe holothuriae; assembly: GCA_900659605.1. Taxonomy (NCBI): domain Eukaryota; kingdom Metazoa; phylum Arthropoda; class Copepoda; order Harpacticoida; family Tisbidae; genus Tisbe; species Tisbe holothuriae. The sequence continues at coordinate 37,967 of LR137928.1, read as the reverse complement.
TCGTCTTGCACTCTTTGGGTCTTCTTTTTTCTCTTACCTCGTTCCCTGGGTCCGGTTGACGAGCGTCTTCCCCACATCCCTCACCTTAAAGAGAGACGGCGCCTTGATGTCGTACCAGTCCTTGCGGGTGAACGGGTCCACAATCTTCTTCTTGGCACCCTTCTTGCCGGTCTTCAGACCCTGGAACGAGGAGCAAAGAAAACGGGTCAAAATCGGGACAGAGGAGCGCCCCAAAGGGTTGTATGAGGGCTCCTATTGTAGCCCAGAGTGTCACGAGTCCCTGGCTGCCCTCGGACTCGCCGCCGTGGTGCTCGCTTACCTTGTTTTTGCCGACGGCCATGATGCACACGTTCGATGGAGACGGGAACGCGTGGAAAAAGAAAGAGAGCGAGCGCAGCCGCCGGAAAGAGAAGAGAACGGATCAGGGGAGAAAGAAAAAGGGGAGAGCGTAGAGGAGGGGAAAGGACAGAAAGAGGAAGGGAGGATCGAACCAAAATCAATTCCCAAATAGACGGATTTATTTGAATTTGGTAGTAATCCATCTAATTAACTGACAATATCGAAATTAAATTCGTCTTCGCCTCATTTTCTCTTTTGCCTTTCGCCCCTTGTTGTCAACCCCTTTTTTCCTGTCGGTCCGCCCGCCGGTGAGAGAAAGAAAGAATCCTCCTTTCCTGCCAGCCAGCCGGGTGGTGTCTGTCTTTGTGTGTCTGTCGGACGCTTTGTGAACCCCATTTTCCACCGACGTCTCAACCTTTCTCTCAACAGCTCCATGCCGACTTGTTTGGACGTCTGTCTGTCTGTCTGTCTGTCTGTCCGAGCGAGCGAGCGTCTGGGTGAGCTGAGTGTTGCACTCACTGCACCACCCGACTGAGTCGAGCTCAAAAAGGGAACATTGAAGTGACACCTTTTTTCCCTTTGATTTTTGACGCCGGGGGCGGAAAATAAACAAAGGCGCGGCCCAGATCCTGCACCAGTTCCGCTGCAACGCCGCCAACGCGTCCGACAGTGCAGGAGCTGTCACTCTCTTAGGAGAGTCCCGAGTCCCGACCTCCACCTCGGTTTGCTTCGTCTCCTCACTGAACATGTCTTCCATCATCGAGTCCATGTCGTCGCGCAAGCTGACGTACCTGCTGGTGGTGCTCGCACTCTGCCAGCTCTTGTGCTTCTTCATCGGCGCGCTCGTGTCGCCGCCACCCAACGCCACAAACAACATCCTGGCCACAAAGTGCGTCGACTCCAAGGGAGACGTCCAGTCCAAGGACTGGTTCTACCTGCGCGGGGAGGGCCACTGCAAGAGAATCGAGAGCTTTGACGACCCGGAGGCGGAGAAGATGCAGCTGACGGCAGAGAACATCGTCTTCAGCTTCCAGATGCCTGTGCGAGCCAATGTGGACTACAGCCGCTGGCAACAGAGTCTCATGGGCATTCTCAACTTGGACATTGGATACCAGGAAGACGAAGACCAGCCACCAAGGATCAAGCTCTTCATGCACGCACGGCTCGGCTACAGAAACAAGGGGGATCCCGACAATGACTGGAAGGAAATTGACAGCTCATTCGTCCACAGAAACCTCGACTGTGACATCGACGAAGACAGGAAGCGCGACGGATATTTCTACGACTGCAACATTCTCAATATGTTCGAACTCGGGTCGCTGCACCACGACTACTACCTGCTCAACGTCCGCCTGCCCTCTATCTACGAGGACGACGGCAGGGTAATCGACATCAATGAAGGTGTGGGAAAACTAGTGGACGTGCACTTGACGGCCATCCACCAGAATGGAGGCTTCACCAAGGTGTGGCTCTCACTCAAGACCATTTTCTTCCCCATTATCATTGTCGAGATGGTCTGGTTCTGGCGCCGAATCAGCATGCTGCCCAGGCAGTCAACGCTCATTGAGAAGTCTCTGTTCGGGCTCGGCTGCGCGCTCACTTTTCTCAACCTGCCTATGGAGTGGCTGACTCTTTACTTCGACATGCCCTGGCTCACTCTATTCAACGACATCAAGCAAGGCGTGTTCTACTCGACGCTCATGACCTTTTGGGTCATCTTTGCGGGGGAGCACTGCATCAATGAAGGCGGTGCAACAGGCGAAAAGCGAGGTCTTGCAGCCTATGGCCGCAGACTTGCGAGTGTGCTCTTTGGGTGTGCCTGTCTCTTTGTCTACGACATGTGTGAGCGCGGAGTACAACTGACCAATCCGTTCTACTCTATCTGGTCAACCGAGCTGGGCGCCAATATGGCATTGGCCTTCATAATCCTCGCTGGTCTGTCTGCTGGAGTCTTCTTCCTCTTCCTGTGCTACCTGATCTATCGTGTACTCATGACCATCACGGAGAAGCAGGCCGCGATCTCGGCAATGTCTCAGGTCCGTCGCCTGCACTATCAGGGCATCATCTGGCGCTTCCGCTTCCTCCTCCTGGCCACTCTCGTCACCGCAGCCATGACTACTATCGGCTTCATTCTGGGACAGGTATCTGAGGGTCAGTACAAATGGGACGAGGATATCCAGCTGGAGTATACTGCTGGATTCATGACCGGTGTCTACGGCATGTGGAACATCTACATCTTTGCGCTCATCTTTCTGTACGCTCCGTCGCACAAGAACTGGGTGAGCGGCGGCAGTAACGATGAGGATGCTGACGGGCAGAGTCAGAACGGGGAGGAGATTGAGTTTTCCATGCAGCGTGGGGCGGGGTCGGAGGCTTCAGAGTTGAGCTCACTCACCGAGTTCATCCGGCATCAGGCTACTGACTAAAGAAGGCGAAAAGGGAAAGTACGTTCTAATGAATGTGTGCCATCAAGAGCAACTCCGACAGGTTAAGATTCCTGTTTATACATTATCTCTTATAACATTTAATTGGAAATTTTTGTGCCAAAGAAACAGTGTAAAAGATCATTAGGCAATATACGCAATAGTTCGCTTAATTCTTTTAGAATCTCAATCACAAGCATTTTTACAAAAAAAAATCAAACGAGCTTCGCCTCAAGAGCGTCGTAATTTAAAAGTTTATAGAAATATGCATATTTAAGAATACTTAACAATTGTTTGACTGATCAGTATTGAAGTATGGAAATAAAAATATACCTACGCTAACCCAAACTGGAAAGTTATTATCAAAATTGGTAGGCAGTGCACCTTGTCCCCTCCGTTTGGGCCGTCTCTGAAATTAGACCAATCTCGGGCACTTGACTCTCGTCGTCCACCAGCTTGTCGTCAGTCAGCGACTACAAGCGGATCGGAGAGGACAAGTCTCAAGATGGAAGAACACAGAGAGACTCCGAAGACAAACGGAGAGGACAGCTCGGAGTGGGTTGTCAAGAACAAGGTGGTGGCGGGAGGGACAGCATACATTGCAGAATTGGAGAAGGAGAACTCTGAGAAGAACGCCTCCAAAGGGTCGGACTCCGGAAAGGAGAACTCGGAGGAGTGGGTTGTCAAGAAAATGGTGTTGATGATCGCAGACATGGAGAAAGAGAACTCTGAGCAGAAAGTCTCGAAAGGAACGGCCTCTGAAGGAACGGCCTCCAAAGGAATCACCTCCAAAGGAACCACCTCCGAAGGAACCCTCTCCAAAGGAACAGCCTTGGGAGAAGACAGCTCAGAGGAATGGGCTGTCAAGAAAATGGTGGTGATGGGAGGGGAAGCATATGTTGCAAACATGGAGAAGAGCTCTGAGCAGAAAGCCTCCAAGCCTCTCAAAACTTCAGAACAGTCTCTGAAGAGGGAGACAAAGAGATACATCAAGCAGGATCAGAAACAGGACCCCTCCGAGCTCAAACTGATTGAGGTATCTCACCAGAAGAACCGAGAGTCTTCCGAGAAGGATCAGGAAGCATCCGAGCAAGAACAGGACGCCGCCTCTGAGAAGAAAAAGAAAGAAACCTCCGATCCCGAGTACATTTCGACTTCTAAACAGCATCAGCAGCGCACCTCTGAGAAGAGTGAGACCTCCGAACAGAATGACGACCTCAAGCATCCGATCAATTCCACGTCCGACTCGGAGGATAGCGATTCTTCCGGGTCAGAGGAATATGTTGAGGGAAAGGACCCAGAGAAGCACGACGCGACTTCGGAGGCAGCCTCAAGGGATGACCATGAAGCTTCGGAAGCGAAGCAGGAGCAGGAGCAGGAGACTCTGCCAACGATGAAAGGCTACCACCTTGGCGGGTATGATCTGAAGGGCAAATCCTGTCCGGACGATCACCACGTGGTCGATGAAGATACTTCACTGATCAGGGTTATCTGGCCCTGGCTAGGAAACCACAACCGCTCGGAGAAGCACCAGGATTGGCGCATGCTGAAGATTACGGACCAGGAAGAGCTGCCCTCCAAGTCGGAGGAGAAGTCAGGTGCTGACGACGACTCGGAGTCGAAGAAAGAGACGACCAATGATGACGAGAACAAGGAGGTCAAGAAGCCTCTGGTGGATAATCTTATCTTCACTGGATCTTCCAAGGCAGAGCAGGAGACTCCTCAGACAAAGCAACCCTTCTTCAAATCTGCAAGCACAGAGAAAGATGAGGAGTCATCAGGCTTCTTCCAAAAATTGTTTCCCTCCAAACGGACTGCAGACAACAGCAATGAGAATGATGACCCCACCAGTACCATTGACAATGATGCATCAAAGCCTAGCTTCTTCCGCAAGCACTTCTCGGGCTGGGGCAAGAGTGATTCCATCTCCAAGGAGGAGCGGGAGACGCTCCGCAAAATGACCGGCTGCAACCCTGGCAGGTATTACTACCTTGATGCACACACCGAGTGCAAGCCAAAGCACTCGGAGCAAGAGACGCCTCACCCAAAGCTACCCTACTTTTTCGGATCTCCAGGCAAAGAAGAGGATGAGGAGACCAAGCAAGAGCCTTTCAGGATCTTCAAAAAGCCATTTCCCACCATTGTGTTTCCAAAGGAGGACATGAAAGATAAGGACCCCACCAGTACCATCAACACGGATGATTCAAAGCCCAGCTTCTTCCACAGGCTCTTCTCCGGTTGGGGCAAGAAAAATTCAAACAAGGAGGATGAGGGCCCTAAGCCAAAGATGCATTCCTTCCTCTTTGGTAAAGAGAAGGATGAGGAGACCAAGCAGAAGTCATCTGGCTTCTTCCAAAAACTGTTTCCTTCCAACCTACTCAAGGAGAAGGTAGACTGCCACAAAGAGAATGACCCCAACAGCACCATTGACAAAGAGGACTCCAAGCCCAGCTTCTTCCGCAGGCTCTTCTCCGGCTGGGGCAAGAGCAAGTCCATCTCTGGGGAGGAGAGGGAGACCCTCCGCAAAATGAGCGGCTGCAACCAGGGCGGATACTACTACCTTGATGCACACACAGAGTGCAAGCCAGAGCACTCGGAGGATGAGATGTCTGACAAGCCAAACCACTCAGATGAAGAGATGTTTCCCAGCGAAAATCCATTTAACTGATTTTTTTATCCCAGTTATTATGACACATTAGTTGCAGTTAAGCGAAATAAAAATTAATTCATTCGTGATTATTACTTTTAAAGGATATATTTTAATTCTGTGACGGATATATATTTTATATTATCTTTTTCTCTCTTATACCATTCCTGGGAGAATAAAATATTTAGTAGTTTTGGAGATAATTATCACGATGACATTCTTTCCTTCCCATTTTGGCGGGATGATTAATAACACTTGTATCATAGACGAGCAAGAATAGAAAACTTGAAGAAGAATGAAGAAAATGCCTAAAATCATAAAAATGCATAGATAATTGATAAAGCAAACTAATAAATCCAAGAGTAGAACCAAAGGTTTCTTTAAATGTCTAGTATAGTGTAAATTAAAAAAGCTTCCTGGGCCGTGCAAGATATAAATGCGTCTATGATCCTTGATTGAAACTACAATAATAAATCTAAATAATCTTTGTTATATCGGAATGTGTAACGACAACGCCGCATCAGTAAGCGCAGCGCGCAGATCTTACGATTTGGTCCCGCTCAGAACTTGCTGCACGAGATCTGACTGCAATCCGGCGTCTTCCTCGAGCTGGTTTGTTGCGTTCGTCTCAGCAACGACTCTCCATACTGGATGCCAGAGCCGATCCGCTCCGGGTCCAGCTCGCCGGTCTCGATCTTGGCCAGGATGGTCTTGGAGCACTTGAGAAACGCCTCTTCCACACTGTCGCCAGTCTTGGCGCTTGTCTCGAGGAAGATGAGGTCGTTCTCCTGGGCGAATCTGAAGAAGTGAAAGCAATATTAGGTAAAGCTTCAAAGATTTGTGTAGGTGAGCGTGGGTTACCTGCTGGCCTCCAGGAACGTGACCTCCCGTTCCTCCTCCAAGTCCTTTTTGTTTCCCACCAGGAGAATGACGATAGCTGGGCTGGCCAGAGTGCGCGCGTCCGTCAGCCAGTTGGTGAGCGCGTTGAAAGTCTCTCGGGAGGTGATGTCGTACACGAGCAACGCGCCGGCCGCGCCGCGGTAATAGCTGCGGGTCACCGAGCGAAAGCGTTCTTGACCAGCTGTATCCCAGATCTGAAGGTAGAAAAAAAAATTGGCTGTTCGTTAAACTCTGTTATAGCTTCGAGACGTAAGGTTTCCAAGTGGAAATTCCAACTACATGGATAAATTTGAGTCATTTGACATTTAGAGTTATGCGTGAAATGAGTTACAATAACAAGCTTGTAATTTTTTTATTTTAAGTATGTGGTTCCAAAAAAACTGTTGCATACCGTTCATTTAGACCTCCATGTTTTACCTGCAATTTGACCGTCTTTCCCCCGACTGGCACAATTTTTGACCCAAACTCGACCCCAATAGTGTGACTGGAGTCCTCCTTGAACCTGCCCTCGATGAACTGGTGCAGCAGACACGACTTCCCCGTGCCCGCCGACCCGATCACCAGGAACTTGAAGAGGTAGTCGTAAGAGTCGGACAGGTTGGGCGTGGTCGCCTCGGCAGCGGGAGTCGACTCGGAGGCCATGGCGGCGATCGACCCCAAGGGAACGACGGCAAGTGGCTCAAGTTGTCAAAAATCTGCCTCACGACGACGACGACGACGATTCTTCTCTCTTGTCTCTGCGACGAAGAAGTGCGGACAGACAGTCAGGCTGGAAGAACTTGGAAGAAGTGCGTGCGCGCGTACGGACGCCACCGCTTGGACTGGCTGAGGCAGAGACAGAGAAGGAGAGGATGACGTCAGGCTGGCTAAGGACGACGGAAAATGAAGAAGAATTGGCTACGAAACCTCCATGGAAAGAAGTCCGTCGATTCCTCTTGGGAAGGTCATACATTTCTCAAAATCCTTCTCACGGAAGCCGATTCACTCGATGGATTGCGTCAATCTTGTCAAAGAATATTGCATTGGTATTTTTACTAACTTGCTCTCAGCTCTATATACAAGAGAGTTAATTTTTACAAGCATTTTTTTCTCAGCTTAACCTTTTTTTGGCTCCTTTCCCTGTCTCCTGAGTTTTGGAATGCCGAGTATGCCCGGACTGCAGAGTTCCGCTGAGGAAATGGAAAGAAAACTCGCTTCAAAGAAGAACTTGAAGGGCCTTTGATTGCTTTCTTACTTTTGAAATTCATTTCACAATTTTCACAAAAGGACTCTCATTCCACGGGTCGGTCCTTACCCACTGCACTCCTTAAGCTCCATCGTCCCACGGCTCCAGGGTCTCCTCCATCGTTTCGTTCTCCGCCCCCTTGATCGAGCATGTCGTCTTCGTCGTCCTCGTACCAGCCGGGCTCCCGCTGGGATGAGAACAAGTCCCCCAGGGACGACAGCGAGGACAGAAGGCACAACAGAGACGGCAGCAGGTACACCAGCCCGAGTCAGCGGAACAGAGGCCGCGAGAATGAGTACGGCCGCGGGTACGCCATGGGACTCGGATTTGGAAACTACGACTACGGCAGGGGACACCGCAAGATTATTCCCCTTCCCGAGCCGGGCCTCGAGCCGGTTAGCAGTAGCAACGAATCCCGCCCTCGTCCGGAGCCCCAGCGCCCGCGATCGCCCGTCAGCGATCGCAAATGGTGGAAGAAGCCCGAAAAAGAGTCCGACTACGGCGTGAGCGAGTACAGGAACACCCTGCACAAGGCCAAACTGCTCACCTTCAAGTGCATCGCGTGCAACGTCACGCTTAGCAGCATCGAGGCGCGCAACAGCCACGCGGGGGGCGACCCGCACAGGCTTGCTATGAACCGCAGGGGGTACGACACCGAGGTCGACGACCAGGAGGTCATCAGGATCATCCCCAACCCGCTGGCGCTGAAGAAGAAAGATCCCACGTTCCTCAAAGACAAGGTCATCTCCGCCAAGGACCCCACCGTCGGGCTCAAGTTCATCAGGGAGTATGTCGCCGAGACTGACTACGAGATCGAGCCCTACTACAAGTGCACCCTCTGCGACTGCGAGGGCGAGGCGAACAGCATGTTCAACCACGTGCAGGGGAGACGCCACCGGGAGCGATTCTTCGACGTCGCCGAGAGGAGTTTGACCTCCGCAGAGCTCGCCAGGAGGGCCAACAAGAGGGCGGAGAACAACCAGCCGTTCTTGATCAAGACCATCAAGGGAGATGAGTCATTCCCGTGGCCGGCAGGCAAGGCACCCTGGTCCATTGAGAAGGGCGGCACTGGCATGGCGCCACCTGGCGCCATTGAGAGGGGCGGCGACATGAAGAAGACCAACGTCGACGGGATGCGCCTGGGCCCGGTACCGCTGCTCCCAACGGTCGAGGGAATGGGCGAGGTGAATGAGACCAGCGTGGACCTCTTCATGGACCTGGGTGGGGAGGTGAGCAAGCGTCTGAAGGAGTTCTACGACGACCGTGGCCGAAACGATCCGCTCAGCAGGATGCTCGCGAAGAAGTTGGAGACTGCGGTGCAGGAGCTGGCCATTCTCCTGGAGAAGAAGTGGGTGTATTGATAGCATGAATGTCAGCAGAAAGCATTTGAAAAGTAAGAATGTTATGATATGAAGGGTGGCTGAATACGTATCTTTTGATCGACTATTTCCTCCCCTAACAGAATGTGAATTTGGCAAAGTAAAGTAAATCTTTTTTGCAAGCTTGATAGGAAAATCCCAAAGAATAGATGTGTTGTATTCTAGTTGGCTTTTCTACGTGATATTTTTTCACATAAATAATATGTTGCAAGTAATAAAATACTGAATTCAGATATAGGAACACATGGCCTATTAATAATGATTATTTATCGTAACAATGTGATCAGCTTTATTTCAATCTTATTATTACCAACAACTGTTTCTGTTTAGAATTTAATAGCTGCGACAATACGGCATATGGCGTCGTTCTATGTATGGGTTATCACGAACATCAGGTGGCTCTCAAGACTTTTTGCGTCGAAGATACGCTTAATTTTTGCGTCGGTGACAATTGCTTTATTTTCAACCTCCAAGATGTGATCTACTAAAAGTGGGGAAATGCAGTTGTGAACAAAAAACAATTGAACATATGGATGACCACTTGGTTCCTCTGCTTCCTCATGATTAGTCTTAAGGATGCACTAACGACGCGCTGCGATGAATGAATCTCTTACAAATTTTGTGAGATGAAACTTACTCAGGAACGACTTTAATCATAAAGTTGTCCTTGGCCAGCTATGGGTACAGATAATATCTAGTCTTCCATGGTAAAATATACTTTTTAGGTTGCGGTTCATCTCCTGTACACATGTATGTCATTATATTGTATTTCAATGTCCATTAGCCCTTAATTCGACAAAGCGCGCTCCATTTAATTTCCTTCCCCTTGGCTAGCCGCTCCTCTTCCTCCTCTTGTCAACGTCGCTAACTTTGGAACCTTGGCCTCAGTCGCATTCGGTCTTTCATTGTGACCACATATCTCAATAATCGTTGAAGATACTCGTCCGAAAGAGGGACCTGTTTGTCAACGATCTTTCAAGATGAGACCTTTACTCCTGCACAGCTCCCTTGTGAGCCTATCATTACTCTTGCTGAGTTCGCCGACCTCGGCTCAGAGGACGTCGTCCACCCTCACCAGACAGAGTCTGTCACGGTTCGATCTGGCGACGTGCAGCGACGGGAGTTCGGCTGCGTATTACCACGATCAGGTATCTAATATTGCACATGTGAACAGCTTTAATTGACTTTAATCAGTGGTGCGTAGAGTTAATTATCAGCAAGGTTGGCTGCTATTTGCGGTTCATTGATGGACAAAGAACAATTTAATTTGAGAGCAAAAATCTTGCACATGTCTATAATTTATAGTTATAAATCTATTTTAAATGCATTTAATTTTGCCTATTTCCCATAGTAATTTCAATCCTCTCTTTTTCTTAGTCTACCATCCAGGCTGACGACAAGGTGTTGCTGTACCTCCCCAATGATCCCATTTCTTGCTCTGACGCGGATTCGTGCGTCAGGAAATGCGACCGCGCAGCAGACGGCTGTTCCGCGCCGATTGAATCGTCGCTCACGATGAGGGAGGGAATTTGGTCGAAGGAAAAGAGGAACAACCCGTTTGCTGACTATTTTAAGGTAATTATAACTAAATGAACACTGAAACCTGGAGATTTCCAAATTTTTAGCGATCATTTCATACCGTTAACGGGAAAAATGGATATTATCCAATGATATTATCTTTTCCAAGATATTATCCCACCAGCTTGCAGCTTCAGTTGGCGTTGTATGAGCAGATTTCCATTATTGATTTATTCATTGGTGCAACCATCCACATCATCGAACTGAGACAAGAGGGAAAGGTTGCTGTGGTAAAAAAGTTTGTTGTGACAACATTGATGGAAAAAGAGCAGCTTAAGAGCTAATCCGGTAATAGGTTGGGTGATTGAAGCAA
>LR137928.1:0-27063 GCA_900659605.1 Tisbe holothuriae | reverse complement strand
CCTACATTAGAAGTGCTTGTCCCAAATTTTTCTCTACATTAGGGGTGCTTGTCCAAATTTTTTCTCTACTTTATTAGGGGTGCTTGTCCATTTTCAAATAAAATTACTACATTGATTTCCGAAAAATTGGCCATCGGGGTCAATAAAATTTTCTTCATATATAAAAAAAAACAGTGTTATTAATTTATGACCTACCCTTGTTCATGTATGAATATAAGAAAGAATGATCATCTAACTTACCCGGAAAAAAGTCCTGAGTTTTTTTCTTCTTCTGCCCAAGCATGTGCCCAAGCCTCTGTAATACCCAGATTCCATCTTTTAACACCATTTTGTTAGGTTCTGATCCCCAGTTGCTCCAGCGATGAGTTTAGCGGTACCCGCGGTGCCTCCGCTGCCACCGGGGGATTGAACTTCCATGGTAGACATATCTTCAGTTCGGTCCTTCGAGACCTCACCGCCAAATATGGACTGGACAGGGCAAAGTCGGTGGTCTTGGTGGGAACAGGTCAGATTTAAAATGGTCATCGTAAATGCTTGCTTATCTTAAACGGCATTGAATTTCAGGTAGTGGAGCAAGAGGTGCCGCGAGAAACTGCGATTTTCTCGCCGAAGCTATTGCTTCCGTCAATACCAAGACGCAGGTCCGCTGTATCTTTGACGGAGTCGACCTCACCCCATACTGGGTGCGCCCCGACCACTGTAGCGAGCTGGGGGACCGCTCGGAGGCGCAGAAGTTCCTCTGGGGGCGTGAAGACGACGAGAGTTGCCTAGACGACGGCAGGGACAAGCTCAACTCCACCGAGCTCGCCACCACTTGCGGCGTGTTTTCAAAGTACTGGAAGCACGTGAGCACGCCCTTCTTCCTCACCACCAACCAGCTGGACCAGGCTGCCTTCTCGGAGACGACCTGTGGGGTCACCTCGGACGCCGATGACTTCTCCGACTTCACCGTTGGGTGGCGGCAGGGAGTGCTCACTTTGGCCGAAGCTATGAGCGTAGACAAGCCAGAGAGTGGATGGTTCATCCCCAACTGCGATGCCATGCCGGGGCTTCTGGACGCCGACCATGCCGACCTCCGTCGCACCGTTTCTGTCGCCGCGTTGGATTCACCCCCGCCCAAGGAGGGCGAGGAGGTCAAAAAGCTGAATGTGCTGCAGGCTGTCAACAACTGGCTCACGACTGGACGCGACCACCAGGCTATTGATGCGTTTGGCCTTCCTAACGAAGCCTGCAGTGCGCAGCGATCTTTGCCTTTGGACTTGAGGCCGGACACGCTTCTGCCAGAGGTTGGGGAGACGGAGCAAAAACTGAGGTCAGCTCCAGTGCGGGCATTTGGAGACCAGCCCTTGTTGGGACCTGGCTTTGACGACAGAGACTTCTCCTTTGGGTAAGAAATGAATGATATCTTTCTTTAAAACACGTTTCTCATTTTTCTCGTTTCTCTTCTTAGCCCTCGCACTCGATTCCTCCCTCCCAGAGACCTCTTTTCCGATCGAGGTGTTGTTGCCAACGCTGCTCCGGACGGACCCTTCCCTATCGACGACTTCCTCGACTACGACGGATTCAGCCTCGGCAGTGATTTTGACTACGGAATCGAGACTGGAGTTGCTCCTGGAGTGGGCGCTGCTGTCGCCGGAGGACCTGTAGTGCCAGTGGCAGCAGTTGGGGCAAGGGCTCCTGCAGTCGTTACCAGAGTTCATACCCAGTTCAGACACAACAGACCTGGAGTCCTTCACTCGCAGAGCAGAAGGCGCTCTCTGTGGCGGAGACTGCACTATTTGGAGTACCTAAGGGCAGCATATGCAAGACACTACCAGGCCTACCATAACGAGTACTACGGCACAGGTTTGCACACCGCCGACGTTCCAGTTGTCGCTCACGAGACCGCCGTCGTCGCCCATGCCAGGCCCGCCGTGGTGGCCAGGCCGGCTGTGCGGAGACGCTACAGAGGTTACAGTGGCTATGGAAGGAGAGGTGGCGCGTACTTTGCGCGCATCCAGGAAAAGCTGGACGATGAAAATCAAGACGAGAAGGTGGAGGTTTCGGAAAGGTTGGCGGAGGAGGCAGAAGAGGAATATCCGGATTCTCAGGTTGAGAATATTAAGTTTGAAAAGCTCACAAAGAAGGATTGAGAGGAGTAAATCTTGTCAAAAGGTTGAGAAATGTTCAAAAGTAAGAGAAAAGTACAATTTTACGGTCGACCATTAGTTTAGAAAATAAAGAGGGAGTCGATCGGATTCTAATAAATATAGGCATTTATAATTTTGCTCAGGTGGTAGAAGTATACGAAGTTAAATATGTAAACGAGGTAAGTTAATCATTAAAAGGCCACATAAATGGCATAAATTTACATTAAGGTCCAGGCACTCGTTCAAACCACATTTAGTTGTACATTCTGGTGACGGTCTCTCCTCGGGAGAGCCTCTTTCCAATCGTTTCCACATGATAGCCCAGCTCAATTAGGGCAGCATGATCAAGCAGCTTCCGACCATCAAACACAAATGCAGGCTTGGCCATACGAGAGTATATTCTCGCATAGTCCAGAGTTTTGAATTCATCCCACTCAGTGCAGATAACTAGGGCGTGAGCTCCCTCACAGGCCTCGTAGGCTTCTCCGTAGGTGGTCACAAGCTGACGGACACGTTCAGGTTTTGGACTGATGCTGGGGTGCTCCAGGTCAAGGAATATCTGTCTTTCAGACACTTGAGGGTCATAGATGGCCACTTGAGCTCCTTCATCCATTAGACGCTTGCTTACATATATAGCAGCAGACTCCCTGGTGTCGCCAGTGTCCTTCTTGAAGGCAAAGCCCAGCAGGCAAATCTTCTTCCCAGTCACTGTGTTGAACATCTTCTCGACAATCTTCTGGCAGAATCTTCTTTTCTGGTAATCATTGATGGCAATAATGGAATTCCAATAGGATGCAACCTCAGGGAAGTTGAGTTTCTCACAAATGTAAACCAAGTTGAGAATATCCTTTTGGAAACAAGAACCCCCAAAGCCAACAGAAGCTTGCAGGAATTTTGGACCAATCCTCGAGTCGGCACCTTAAAATGTTCGGTTATTTTATCAAGTTATTGGGCTGTAATCAAGAGAATAAATTACCAACTGCTTTAGCCACCTCTGAGACGTCAGCCATTGTTGCCTCGCATATGGGAGACACTGCATTGATGCTGGATATTCTCTGGGCCAAGAAAGCGTTTGCCACAAGCTTTGAAAGCTCTGATGACCAAGTATCCATTGTCAAGAGATTTTCTGAAGGCCAAATATTGTCAAAATTAGACATTGTTGGACTCATACTCAGAATTACATTACCTGGTTTGATCCAGTGGCTGTATACCCAAGCTAGGCTTGAAACTGCATCTCGTCCAGCCTCGCTTCTCTCACCACCGATGAGAATTCTGTCCGCATGTAACAGGTCCTTGATGGCCGTTCCCTCAGCTAGGAACTCTGGATTGGAGAGCACCTGGTAGCTCACACCTGGCTTCTTGTTGGCACTCAGAATGGTCACAATGCTCTCGGCAGCCTTCACTGGCACCGTCGACTTCTCAACGACAATCTTGTGTCCGGAATCGACTGCAGCGACAATGTCCCTGGCGGCCGCCTCAACATACTTGAGGTCGGCAGCCCTGTTTCTGCCTTCTCCGAAGGTCTTGGTTGGCGTGTTCACAGAGATGAAGATGAGGTCAGCCTCGCGAATGGCCTTGGGAATATCCGTGGAAAAATGGAGGTTCTTGCCCCTGCGGCTCTTGACAACATCGTCTAGGCCCGGCTCATAGATGGGTAGAATATCAGAGTTCCATTGCTAAAAGAAAACAAAAGGAAGTCTTAGATGACATGTTACAAGATAATCATCTCTCATGTGCTACCTCAATTCGAGCTGCAGATTTGTCAACTACCGTCACTTGAATGTCCGGACACTTGTAAGCGATCACCGAACACGTTGGTCCGCCAACGTAGCCAGCGCCAAGGCAGCAGATTTTCTTGATCTTGTGATCCTCCGGCTTGGAGGTGTCGACAGGAAGAGGCGGCGGAATCTGAGACAACTTTGTCCCAATGGTGTCAACTTGAAAGCCGATTTCCCTTAGCTTCTGGTGGTCCAAGATCTTCCTTCCGTCGAATATGAAGGCAGGCTTGGCCATGCTCTCATAGATCTTGTGGTAGTCTAGGCTGAGGAACTCATCCCATTCAGTGCACACAACCAGGGCATGTGAGTCGGCACAGGCTTCATAGGGATCCTTGAAGCAGGTGACCAGATCCTTTACCCGCTCAGGATTCTCACTTATCTCTGGCTGCTCCAAGTCCCGGAAGACACTTGCGTGCGGCACTTGAGGGTCGTACACAGCAAGCTTGGCTCCCTCATCAAGCAGCTCTTTGCTCACATATATTGCCGCAGATTCCCTGGTGTCACCAGTATCCTTCTTGTAGGCAAACCCAAGCATGGTGATCTTCTTGCCAGTGATGGTGTTGAACATCTTCTCAACAATGTTTTGACAGAACCGATGCTTTTGCCAATCATTGATTTCAATAATGGAGTTGAAATATGCTGCTACTTCAGGTTCATTCAACTTTTCACAGATGTAGACTAGATTGAGGATATCCTTCTTGAAACAGGAGCCTCCAAACCCTACCGAGGCCTTCAAGTACTTCTCTCCTATCCTGGAGTCCGTTCCCACTGCCTTTCCAACCTCTGCCACGTCGGCCCCTGTAGCTTCGCATATCGGGGATACAGCATTAATGCTGGAAATCCTCTGGGCAAGGAAAGCATTTGCCACAAGTTTGGACAGTTCCGAAGAGCAAGTCTCCATAATAAGAATTCGTTCTAAAATGACACCATACAATTAAAAGACATCAATAAAATATTTATAGTTCACACCTTTCGGAATCCAATTATTCTGCTGATACAAAGTGGACAGCGCATGAATGGCTTTCCTCCCGGCCTCTGTAGGGTCACCTCCGATCAAAATGCGATTGGCATGCAATAAATCATTAATAGCACTGCCTTCAGCGCAGAATTCGGGGTTAGAAAGCACCTAAAAAAAGTAAATTTTAATAAGAATATTCCTCTAACATGACATTCATTCTTACTGTGAAGATGACTCCAGGTTTCTTGTTCGCATTCAAAATGGACGCGATGCTCTCCGCTGCCTTGACCGGAACAGTGGACTTCTCCACCACGATTTTGTTGCCATAGTCGACCGCATCGGCGATGGAGCGCGCACAGCTTTCAACGTACGTCAGATCGGCCGCACGATTCTTGCCTAAAAAGGACAATTGCTTGTTTTTCCTAACCGTAATCTAAATATAACTTTTTTACCTTCTCCAAATGTCTTTGTTGGCGTGTTAACCGCTATGAAAATGAGGTCGGCCTCCTTGATGGATTTGGCAATGTCGGCCGAAAAGTGGAGATTTTTACCACGACATTGTTTAACAACTTCATCAAGGCCGGGTTCAAAGATGGGCAACTGGTCCGAATTCCAATCCTGTAATTTAAAAATAACGGATTATCGGAGCCTTGGGAATATAATCAATATTACGTTGATTCTCTGCTCGGACTTGTCCGCGACTGTGACCTGGATGTCGGGGCACTTGAGCGCGATGACGGCGCTAGTCGGGCCGCCCACGTAGCCCGCGCCGAGGCAGCAAATCTTCTGGATCTTCATGTCGCTCACGAGGCTGAAGGTATAAAAACGGGAATGAAAGAGAGACATCAAATTGTATGAAATTGCGGCTTCTCTTGAACGCACAAGTGTTCTTTAAATCTTTAATATATCAAATTGAACATGCGCTTCAATGTAAAGAACCCGCAGTATATAATACTATAGTATATTATTACTCAGTATGGGTGACACGCTCCAAGTGTGGACTTTATGCTTCGCGTGTGAATAAAGATCGCCAACTGTTAAAATATAAGTCAATCGACTGCTACATAAACTGCGCTTTAACACCCTTACGGTGACGTGTTTATAGGCTCATGTTACACATGTACTGTTGCATTGTAAAGGATTTAATAACGTTTTTCCAAGTAAGGGAGAGCTTTTTTAATCAGACTAAAAATCGGAAAGATAAACGAAGCAGCAGCGTCATGAATTCATGAATAATTTACCTTCAACACATAACAAGGCCCATAAGAAAGTCTCAAACTACTCACGTCAACGAGCCCTTCCAACATTTAGTGGGTCATGGGGAGTTTTGTGTCGTTTGTTTTTCGCTTCCTTATCTTGATTTCGCTCCCTTGACGTATATCAGTCGACTGCATGGGCTTGTTTACTACCTAAACTACCTGTTTTTCTACCTACCCCAAACGAGGAAGTAATCGCTAGTTGAACAAGAAGATGAGCTAGAGGATGCATATATAAAAATGTTTATAGGGACCGGTGACGGGTGTCAAAAAAGGGAAACGACATTGAACATACTGTAAAATGCCTTGCAATATCCAAACTTCTAATTAATAAATACTTGCCATAGTATTTAATATACACAAGAGACAGTTTAAGTTATGAAATACTTTCTTCTCTTAATGATTTAATGAATGAAAAAGAAAACACGCCACAGTGTTGTTCAATATATTGGTCTAATGAACTTCTTTACAAGTAAATTTATAGGATATATTAAGGATGGCTCACACTAATAGGAACCATTCAGCAGGGGGAAGAATGCGAGCATGTTTATTATTATAATAGCCCGAGCACTGCGAGCAGTGTAGGTCACAACATAGATAATCTTAATAGGCGAATTGGGCCTCCCCCACTCCCTGTGCCTGTACTACATTGGCAAATCACATTACGTTAAAACTTATGCGGATCAATCGGCAAGTTCAATGATTTCTCTCTTCCCATCCTGACAGCTCTGCTTATCGTCTCTGTTGGAGTTGTTCTTGCTTACCCAGTCAAACCAGATGTCAGTCTCAAGTCCATCCTGGATCGGTCTGTTTTTGAACATGTATTGGCAAAATAATGAATAATTTAAATACACCCTTTAGGTTGATCATGCACTGAAAGTCTGAAACGTCCTGAAACGCTTTTGTTTTTCGCTAACAAAACTTTCTATTTGACAAAAATAGGGATGATGGAGAAACTATCGAAATGGGGGGAAATAAGATCAAAAATCGCTATTTTTATCACTAGATGCATTCTTCCTTTTTACTAGATTTTGTTAAATTAAATAAGCCCTTCATGCCCGGAAAAAATCAAACTCCATAGAACAGCATTTGCTGTTTGCCCCAGTCAACATAAGAATATTAGATGTATTTTTTCCGTTTGTATTCCCCAACTCGCGCAAAAACTCCGCTCCTCCTTTTCCCTATCGTTCAAAATAATATCAGGACTAATGACAACTTGAAAAGTAATGAAGCCAGACATGTTTTCTACATAATTGGTGAATCCTTGGAAAGGTATCTTAGGCGACTAAATACTATTTATATCATATTAGCAGCACATTTTATGAGAATGTTTTTGCGTAAAAGTGTTCAGAGATGTTGCTGTTTTCCTCTTTAGTTTGTCACTTTGTAATATCGCGTCATCCCTTGAGCACGTTTTGTTGTGGCCTTGCGCAAGAAACTACTTCTCGGTCCTCCTGTTGAACTTGTTCCAGTCCCCAGTCCCCACCTCGCCCTCGTCTACCTACTTCACCATGTCCCCGAATGATCGCCTGTGCGAGACCCCCGGGTGCGACAAGGAGGCGAGTCTGCAGTGCCCAAGCTGCATCAAGCTCAATATTCAGGTGAGAGAAAGAAGGAGAAACAAGATCAAACTTGTCCAAAAGTGTGCATGCCCCTAAGCTAGACTAAGCTAGTTCAAGGCATCATGCAGTTCAATTTTGATCTTGTAACGGTGGCCATGTCCAATTTCAGGGCTCCTACTTCTGCTCCCAGACATGCTTCAAGGGATCGTGGGACTTGCACAAGGCGCTGCACAAGCTCGCCAAATGCTCCAACCCACAGCAGAACTCCAAACCTGGCAAGGGCTACAACCCGTGGCCGGGATACATGTTCACGGGAAGACTGCGGCCGGCGGAGCAGTCGGAAAAGCGCCTCGTGCCGGACCACATCCCGAGGCCAGACTACGCCGACCACCCGGAGGGATTCCCGCTGTCGGAGCAGAAGCTGAAGGGAAACACGTACGTGCGACAGCTGGACGACCAGGAGATCGAGGACCTGCGCGTGGCGTGCCGCCTGGGCAGAGAGGTGCTGGACGAGGCCGCGGTCGCCGTCGAAGCCGGCGTGACCACGGACGAGCTGGACCGGATCGTGCACGAGGCGACCATCGACCGCGACAGCTACCCGTCCCCCCTCAACTACTACCAGTTCCCCAAGTCGTGCTGCACGTCCATCAACGAGGTCATCTGCCACGGCATCCCGGACAAGCGACCGCTCGTCGACGGGGACATTGTCAACATCGACGTCACCGTCTACCACCGCGGCTACCACGGGGACCTCAACGAGACGCTGTTCGTGGGCACGCCGTCGGAGAAGGCCAAGACGCTCGTCAAGAACACCTGGGAGTGCCTGGAGAAGGCCATCGCCGAGGTGAAGCCCGGCGTCAAGTACAGGGACGTGGGCAACGTCATCCAGAAGACGGCGCAGGCCGACGGGTTCTCCGTGGTGCGATCGTACTGCGGTCACGGCATTCATAAGCTGTTCCACTGTGCACCAAATGTGCCTCACTATGCTAAGAACAAGGCTGTGGGCGTCATGAAGACTGGACACGCATTCACCATTGAGCCTATGATATCCGAAGGTAAGATGACAGCACTGGGAGTTAATATATATGTATTTGCTAACCCCCTAACCCAACTTACAGGATTGTGGCAAGATCAGACCTGGCCTGACAACTGGACTGCTGTCACCCAGGACGGCAAGCTCTCCGCCCAGTTTGAGCAGACCATGGTAGTGACGGACAAGGGCGTGGAGGTGCTCACGGCCAGGCCGGGCAAGCTGCACACGCCCCACTTCATGGAGCAGCTGGAGAAACTGGGGATGCAGTGAAAGAAGAAGAAGAGACGAAACGAAGCGTCAAGTGCTTGTTACATGAACGGGATTTTAATAAACGCTATACATTTACTGGTGCTGCTGTTTCCCATCTTATTTTTCCACTCTCCCATTTTTTTCAGGGTAGTGATGTTGACCCTTCGCCTTGCGGCCTCTTTCCTGCCCAGGCTGGCTCCCTCTTGGACCCGATCCTGCTCCACTCTAATCCCG
The DNA here is from genome assembly GCA_900659605.1 of Tisbe holothuriae. Lineage (NCBI taxonomy): Eukaryota > Metazoa > Arthropoda > Copepoda > Harpacticoida > Tisbidae > Tisbe > Tisbe holothuriae. The sequence goes on along the minus strand of LR137928.1, from coordinate 17,864 downwards.
TCTAACGACATGCCGTCCGAGCTTGATCTGGAGCTGGAAACGGACCGACCCGATATGGACACACACAGGGAAATGTTGCAAGAGTATCAACTGGTCGCCAGTGGGAGGCAGAGCGTTTACGTGATTCAGCCATATTTAAGGTGTTTAACCCGGTCCTTGACACTTTGAACATTGTTTTATTTGTCTTTCCCCTTGTCCAGGTTTTATGATGACGGCAAAGAGACTTTCCGTGATGGCGATCCGGATCTGCGCATGGCTGAGAGCCTTGCTCTGGTGGACAGTCTGGGCTGGGTGATCGTGGGCGCGGCAAAAATGGGGGCAAAGTCATTTAAAAAGTCTGGCTTCTTGGGAGGCGGACAGATCGACCTAGTGCACGGAATGTTGGCTAAGGTCAAGGAAAAGCACGTGTCGGCAGTCTTCCTCAGTACTTACAAGTAAAGCTTCATTTTCTCATAAACTTTTTCCTTCATTCATTATCTTTTTTTAGACTTGGAGCCAGCCAAAGAATTAAATTAGAGGCTGAACTCCAAATTCCAATCCTTGATCGCTACAATATTATCCTTCAAATATTTCAAATCCACGCCAAGACTAAAGAGGCTCGGCTACAAGTGGCCTTGGCGGAAATCCCTTACTTAAGAGCAAGGTATGTGCATTACCTTTTTTTACATTATTGCTACTATTGCTTCTTCCAATTCCAGACTCCAAGGGGATTGGAAGGAGGAGAACCTCAACAAGCACGATTCCGGCCGCAAAGGATCGGCTCACTTTGAGAAGCAGCAGATGATGTTGAACCGCCGCCACGCATCCATCAAGGCCTCCATTCGCAAGCTCAGCGACTCCCGAGCCGTCCTCCGCAGCCACCGCCGCTCCCTCCGCATCCCTACCGTGGCCGTCGTCGGCTACACCAACAGCGGCAAGACGTCGCTCATCAAGGCGCTCACCGGACGGAGCCAGCTGCAGCCGCGGAACCAGCTGTTCGCCACGCTGGACGTGACCGTGCACGAGATGCTGTTGCCGTCCCGCCTCAAGGTGCTCTTCGCAGACACCGTCGGCTTCATCTCGGACATCCCGACCAGCCTCATCGCCTCTTTCGCGTCCACGCTGGAGGACGCGGCCATGGCAGACGTGCTGCTGCACGTGCGCGACGTCAGTAACCCGGACGCAGTATCGCAGGAGGAGAATGTCTTGCGCACGCTGCGGCGACTGCGCATGCGCGACGAGCTCATCGATGACATGATCGTCGTGGGCAACAAGATCGACCTCGTGGACCCGTCCGAGTGGAAGGAGCGGTTCAGCGACAGCGGCTTCCTGCCCATATCGACCAAGGAGGGTTACGGAATGCAGGTGCTGCTGGATCGGATCGAGAAGCAGGTGTTCAAGGCGACCGGGCGGAAGTTTGTCGTGTTCCGGGTGAAGAACGGCAGTGACGAGTACGTCTGGGTGAAGCAGAATCTCACGTTGACAGAAGAGCTCGCGGATGAGCGAGATGGAAACTATGCAAAGTTGAAGGCTGTGGTGTCGACGGAAGAAATTGAACAGTTTAAGAAACATTGTGGGCTCAGGAAAAAGTGAAGAAATGTATATGAAATAGTAAAAATAATATTCATGCAGAAAAATCAAATATGAAAACCAATGTTGAAATTGTCCCATTTTCTTCCAGGCACCTTCTTCTCTCTGGTATGAATCCCCAACATGCTCCGGAAAAACGCTCCGAGCATACGAAGAGGAGATTCCCTGGCGAGTCCGAAGAAGAAAAGTCCCATCAAGCAGCAAAGTGCTCCTCTCCCAGAAACGAAGTCAAATGACACCATTTGGGATAAAAGGACATCACCACCTCTCCGGGAGTGTCGTGTCGTTCTTCACCGAGCCGATGCCAAGGCCGTGAAAGCTTGTTCGGTGGTGTTGGAGCGGGTTTCAGTTCCCGAGGAGGAAGAGCAGCGTCCCAAAGAGCATCTCGCTCCATTATTGAAAGAGTGCTCAGTCGTATTGGAGAACATTGACGTGCAGACAATGGATAAAGAGCAAGAAGAATCTGCAGCCAACAATGTTCAGGATTTTGACCAGGAGGAGGAGGAGGAGCTTGTTGAAGGTAGGAAAAATGTATATTTGTTTCACACATTCCACATTCCAATAGCAAAGTAAACAATCACGAATATGACTGATACCGCCGGTAGTCCTCCTCTCATGACGAAATGGCAGCATCGAATCTTTCTCTCGTTCCCATTTCCGCTGCTCTTGAGCGTGTCCATGTATGTGTGCAGAACGACCTCCAAGAACGGGAAGCAGAGGGTGAAGATGAACCAGACGTCGATATACTTTAGATACGCTGTCTTGGGCAAGTTTGAGGTAACACTGTAAAGAAAATCGCACACTGAACACGGGTGCTTATTGAGCAGACGCGCTTATTCAATGAATGTGCTGGTAAGATTTATCGTGCCCTAGTGCAGCGACTTTAGTAAGATTCACCCAATGAGATGGACCTATACAAGAATTAGTAATACTCATAGGATTCACTAATATTTACTCTGTAACGCAATGATATTCACTAATACTTACTCTGTAAGTAGTAGTGAATCTCATTGGATTTACCTGATAAATTGTGTAGTCAGTACGAGTAGAGCGGTGAGGTTAACGGTAACGATGGCTTCGAAGTGTTCTTCCACTCTGAAGTAGTTCGTGGCAAATGAGACTGTGCAAAGAATGACCGTCGGGAAGTAGCTTGTTAGGAGTTCGTTGAGGAGACGGCGACTCAGTATGATTTTAACCAGAAGGCCTGAACATGAGTCTCTATTAGGATCATATATCGAAGTTATAAGACATTCATACCATTCTCGCTCCTCTCCAAAGTCGTGTTCTTGATAAAGTATCTCGCCAGCTCCTTCCTGCCCGTGTACTCAACGGCCACCGGCACCATCTCAGTCATGTTCCTCTCCCTCTCGTCCAACTCCAGCCTCATTGGGCACGTCTGCTCGTCAAACGGATACCACCTCATGTCAAACTCGCAGATAAACTGCTCCAAATGAAGGCTGGACATGATGAGAGGGTTTTCGGAGCCCTTGTATTTGCGAGAGTTGAAGCGACTCTCATGAGGTGATGACAGGGCGAACGGACCGCGCCGCTCAATAGTAACAGCTCCCTCAATGCCCGACCGCGATGAAGAGTGTCGTTTTGAGTTCACAAATGAGATCTTGGGCGTCCAGAGGTTGGCCTGGTCCTTAGCTTTGACCAAGTTGAGACTGGATTCCTCCTTTAAGTGGAAATAGACGAGTCTAGAGTCGTGCCATGCGGAGAGCATTCCGAATTTATTCTCGATCGTTGATTTGACCTCATCTATGTCCAAGATGGATTTGAGGATTATCTTAATCTCGATTTTAGTTTTGGGAGGGCTCAATTTGGTCTTGGTAAATAAATGCTCTATTCTTTGGCAGAGCCGGCCCTCGTCAGAGCTGTCTTGACAATCTATGTGACCGTCACAGCGTTTCTGGAAATAAATTTTAAACGTACAAAAGTGTAATTACACATATCCATACTTACATCAATAGGGATGCAGAGCTTAAACTCATGTGAAGGATATTTTCATCTTTCTGGTTAGTAATCCTTAATGGTCTCCAAGTGTTGTATCCCAAGGGATCTCTTCGACCCTTCTCGAGGTAATACCCATTCGTAAAATTCTCATATAATCTCAGCCTCCAAACGGCCTGTTCCCGGAATAATAATGAAGAACGAAACCCCATGAAAACGCTGCTCCTTGATTCCGAATTCCACGACCAGGCATAGCGAGAATCAAACGGGGAGTTGGCGGGAAGTCCTGAAGACATTTTACTGTAGATCCCACAGGCTCGTATAGGGCAAGTTGACAAAATATTTTTACCCCTCAAAGTGAACTTTGGTGCCTGATCAAACTCGCACATCGAGGCAGCGCCCTCATCGCATTTAAAATCCACCCAGACACAGTTTCCAGCCCAAGCGCCTGCACAGTTTTCCGTGCCGTCTCCGCTGGGCTCACTGTTGGGCTCTGTATAGTACCAGGGCTGGAAGTCTGATGTCCTTAACTTTACCCCAGTGTGAGCAGCCCTGAAGTCGTACAGATCAGCTCCGGAAGGGCGTCGCCACCCTATCCAAATTTGCTCTGAAAACACATTATTAATTTAAGTTAAAGTTACATTATTCGATGTTACGAGCTCCTTGTCTTGTCACAGTTTTCTTATAGGCGTCGCAAATTTCTTGTGAGGTGGTATTGTCTGTGGCTACCACCATCTTCCCTCCAAGTTTTAGACAATTGTTTATGGCTTTATCGTAAGGGAGAAACTCGTGAATTACAATTCGGTCTGGTTTTATAGGTTGGCATAAGCTGGCTAGGGATAGTTCCTCTAACAACTCTAAATTTTCAGTTTCCCATTCGGCAGTGCTCCAGTTGACCAAATTGCCCTAAGAGAGCAAATATCTTTTTATAAACAGAACTACTTAAGTGTCATTTATCTTGCTTTGAGGCCTGCTTTACAAGTCGTCCACAGTCGCATTTCTTGTTCCGTCAGAGTACGGCTCCAGACGTTAAAGTCCGTCAACATGCCTCCGGGTGTGGTGCATCGGCTGGGGTAGTTGTGCGAACACCGGCCGAGGTACAGCTTGCTAAGAAAGTCTGGGGGAATTGTAGTGTTGGTCAACCGAGGCTCCGAATGATTCAGATTAAGCATGACGCCATCCTAAAATAGTACTCGACTGGTTGTGCCTATAAATTTACAAGAATGAAGTTTAGGACCTTCATCATCTTAATAAAGGCCGTTTTCTTCTCAAAACTAAAGCAAGCATAGATGTGTCCACTGTAGAGGTGTCCAAATATTGGCACTTCCGGTTGAGGGGTCCTTTATCAGGGCCGAATAGAAGGAACCCTGAGCCAAGGGATGGCCAAACGTCAAGTACGTCCGAGGGTAAATTGCACCAAATTCAAGTAATCTCATTTCAAGCACGTCGCTCGATTTATACTTCCAATCTGGGTTAATAAGAGAAAGTCTAGGCGCCTAGGCTATTATTACTTGGAATCCTCAGTCAAAGATTACCTGCGATGGTGAGAATTCTTGCGCCATCTTCCCACCCGCCCAAAACCTTGAACTTGAAACGAACGCAGAATGAGAAATCTTGGATGGACACTGGGTTGGCACCGTTTGATAATCTTGCTCCGCCTCTCATTTCTCCAGTTGCAGAGGAGCTCAGAGTGTTGCGGAAAACCTTGATGCTCTTAGCTATGCAAATCACGGTGAACATTACAACCCATAGAATTGGTCTATTCATTTTCAGATTCTCCTCCTGTCCCTGACCGGACTGCCTTTATCACGTCCTTCTACGAATACTCCACCGTAATTGGCGATCCAGAGGTGGAGGAAGTGTCGTCCATTGCAGAAACGCCCTGCTCATCATCCGACTCGGATATGGGCGTGGAGGAGTTGGAGTCAAAGGCCGAATGGAGTCAAGCTGACAGATTAAGTTGCCAAATGCTGGAGCCTATTGAAAAACCTCCTACAAGGTAAACAGTAAATATACCTACACTGCATGCTGTTTTAATTAAACAGTCTATAATAAATGAACGCATAAAAACTGGATATTTCTTTGCAGGTCCGAGCTAATCTCTTCTTTTGCTGCCGATGGCATTCCCAGCGAACGTCATGAAGGCCCCTTCTGTAGCAGGCAAGAGGACGTTCCCGAGAAGGGAATCGAACTGGGGCTGAGCAAACTCAGACTGGTGTGGGACAGAGACCTGCCAGAGTTCGAGGGAGGATTCAAGTCGGTAAAGGACTTCAAGAGGGATCAACTGGATAAGCTGGGCGTGAAGCCTTTAAATCAGAATACCGTGAGAACACTCATATATCCTTCTTATGTAAAATATATACTAATTCCTCCTTTTTTCTGATCTAGAGACTTGTAGCCGGTCAAGAGGCATTTTTCGGTGGCGAACGGGAGAGCAGAGTTGCCATGGAATTGGCATTGAAACCTCCAAAGCGATCTGAAGTTGAAGACTGGCTTCGAGCCAGGAAAATTCTTGCTGTTAAAGCTCCCAAAGAGGAACACCACCCACAAGAAGATTCGGAGGTGAAGCAGTTGGATCAAAGTCAGTTGGTAGTCCGCGTTCGGAGGAACTCGGAGGATTCTCTAGGCTCCGAGATCTCCTGCACGCCTCCTTCGTCGCCAGAGCCAGATTCGAGAACAAGTTTTGTGGTTGCTCCTAAAGCTACTGGCAGCCGACCTCCTTCCTCCATTTTGTCCGCTTCTGGCAAGCGGAGAAGTGTCGAGGAGCGAAGGGAAGACTTTAAGAAGCGTCGGATCTCCTTCCAGGAAGAAGTGAACGTCAAACTAGAGTCGAGTGATGAAGAGGGAGATGAATTAATTGAATCCAGTCAGGTATGTTTGAAAACAAAAATATAAATCTAGTTTATGCATACATGCTAAATACATTGATCTAGGCTTCTAGCAATGTATCTTCTCCTCCTACGACTCCTCGACTACCATCCAACCGGCTTCGCTTGTCCTCTGCAGAGTCCACACCGGCGAGTGGCGGCAACGAGTCCTCCTCCTCCCTCCGTCAGCGCCTCCTCTCTTCTCAGGCCAAGAGACGGTTTCTAACGCCAAGACCGAGCCTGGAAACAGGAATCGATGCCAAGAACAAGCTCGGCAACGCGGTTTTGCCATCGCCGATCCAAGGTCCGTCCCCCAACAACACGCACCAGTTCAAGGTGTCCCTGGAACACCTGGGCGAGGTAAAGGCGTTGCAGCGGCACCAGCACATCACCGTCATGTCCATGGAGCTGATGGCGGTCACGAGGCAGAAGCTGAGCCCAGACCCGGAGTTTGACGGGATCGCCGCCATCTCCTGGGTGGCCACCAATGACGTGCCCGACAGGAAGGGGTGCAGGCCACAGAAAATTCAAGGTCAAGAACAACACTGATCATTTCTAGTCTCGTTAAGTTATTAATAATTCGTTTTAGGCTACTTTGTAACTGGCGATTCAAAAATTGAACGGTGGCATAACGCCTGCTCGGAAAGGAAAGCCAAAATTGGCCTAACGTATTTTGCAAGCGAGCTCGAGATGATCTTGGCCTTTGTGGATTTCGTTCAAGATCTTGACCCGGGTAATTCAATTAACACAGTCTTGCTGTTGTTGATCGTTAATTACTTTTTCTCCGCAGATGTAATTGTCGGCTACGAGGTTCAGCTGTCGTCCTGGGGCTACCTCATAGAGAGGGCCGCGCGCCTGGAGCTCAACCTTCCGCCGAAGCTGAGCCGCCTCCCCCAACTGGAGAAGGCGAGCAAGATGAATGAACAGGACGATATGTGAGTTTTTTACCTACAAAAAGTATATATTTCTTTGCTCTCTGTTTTACAAGTGTCGATCTGTTTCATTCTTCTTCTGGTATTCCTCGTCTATCCATGCTGATTGATCAATTGATTCGTTTGTTTCTGGACATCCCAAGCGTCGGTGTCGGTAAGGCTGTCCGAGACGTCCTTGGCCACGCTCCAGAAGGTGAAGTAGAGGACGAGCACGACAATGAGGGGAATGACGCAGCAGCAGCAGATGCAAATCAGAGCCACGATCAGGCACGTCTTGTTCGACCGCTGCGGGGGCGGGGCCACTAAAAAAAGGGGCATCAGATCTTGCCGATTCTCTTTATATATTTGGCCAAAGTCGGCCAAAAAGTACATATTTAAAACAACTTTATTGGAACGTTGATGTGTATTTGATAAGTTCCTACTTCCATTGAGTACTAAAAATAATTCAGTGCTCTGTGCTACTTCCTATTTTTATGCTACTTACTTGCCATTGGCTGTACAGCTGCTGAAAAGAAATAGAATTGGATTAATTGTTGGACATGATGTTTATTTTAAATCATCGGCACTCGAAAAGTTGGCTTGTAAAATATGCCCATTTATCTTGAAATAAAATGTCTCGGCAGAAAAATTGCCGGTTTTTTCGCATAAAATATTTACTATATATTTGCAAATCAAACTTAAAATACTCTTACTAGGAGCAAAACCTGAAATATAATTGTAAGGTTTATTTATTATTTTTACACCGCTACGGTCTTAAATGTCTTAATATTACCTCCTTGTCCTCCGTACATGATGCTAGTTATAGTATTATCTTATACTTCAAAGTAGACTCAAGTGCACTCCTCTAAGGCCTGATCCTGAGTGAAAAATACTTTACTAGTGAGAATGAAAAAGGTCATTTGTACTATATTTCATTTTTTTTCTATTCCCACGGAGAAAGAAAGGCCGTGTTTTGATTTGGTCGCTGTGTAACCCCCATTCTCTAATGTCCCCGTTCAGGCCTCCAATGTGTGCTCCTGACTCATAGGCCAAGAAGAGCTAAATCCTGCTGATCTTTTTGCTTTCTAAAACTGGATTAACGGTTTTGATTTTATCTACTGGCTCTTTTGCCTTTCGCTTTCGCCAATCTGCCTAGAGAGCACTGTACTTCAGAATTTACGAACAGGCCTACACTTGTATATGTAAACCTCGTTTATGTACTTGTTGCTTCACTGCCACGAGCTCATGCTGAAAGGTGATCAATTTTAAGTGTGCAAAAAATCAAATGGCTGATGTTCCTTTTCGTTCTTTTTCTTCTAAGTTTTCTCATACAGTAGAACAAATATATTGTTGCATAGCTGCAAATTCAGTATTATTTTGCCGAAGATATGTATTTCCCCGATTAATTCAATATAAAATAGAAGTAATATGTGTCGCGTTACCCTTACTCCAATTTCTTTGCACGTTACCTACAATTAATTTATTGTCCGTCCAGTCTTGGTACATGCTACTTGAAATAATATAAGAGTATCGTAAAACGTAAAAGTCACATCTATGCAAAGCAATGGTTATGCTAATATTTTTTTACTCTAATTTGTATCAAATCCTTTCAGTTAAATGGGGAAGGAGTGCGGCCTCATGGCAAAATGTATCTTGAGCGTCCCTTATATTTATTGTAAGAGCATCCCTCATAATGATGTATATTTTTCCTGTAGTATTACTTTTTTGTTTTAAATTTAGGGATATTTGTACAAGTATCGTCATCAATTATTACATATGTATGTATATAATGAGTACTTGGACAAACATTTCATGTTCAGTAAATGTCACACACCCAATTATGTATGTAGGGCCCAAATATCGATCTCCAGCATTGACTTCTGCAGACGGTTGGCTGTAATTTGACGTTTGCAGCAATGTTTGACAATGCCACAAAAAGAAAGATCATGAATTAGGAGAAAATCAATATCAAATTTTCACATGGGCCCGAATTGTCTAGAAATCGTTGTCTAGTTATTTGCGTGAAAATGTTATTTTATTTCTATTTATAACGACAGGTATGGGTCTGAGACGACTTCCGAGCTCCGCATCGCCGGCCGCATCGTGCTCAACGTCTGGCGGCTGCTCCGCACTGAGCTCGCCTTCTACTCCTACACATTCGAGAACATGATGTATCACGTGCGACACGAGCGAGTCCCGAAATATGACCATGCCACTGTAACCAGGTGGTGGAATGGAAACGCGGATTTGTACAGGTAGAGAAATCAAGCTTGGTAAAAAGGGGGCTATAAATTATGATTTGCTTCATAGACATCGTTCGGTTGAGTATTTGCTGACACGTTCTCACGGCAACCTTGCCTTACTGGAGCAACTGGATCTCCTTGGACGCACCTCCGAACTTGCACGACTCTTCGGAGTCCAGTTCTTTGAGGTCCTCTCGAGAGGATCCCAGTTCCGAGTGGAGTCACTCATGCTCCGATTAGCCAAGCGGCGCAATCTAGTCGCCGTGTCGCCCAACGTACAGCAGCGCGCCCGCATGAAGGCCCCCGAGTACATCCCGCTAGTCATGGAGCCTGAAAGCCGCTTCTATGCGGACCCCGTCATCGTGCTCGATTTCCAGAGCCTTTACCCGAGTATCATCATGGCCTACAACTACTGCTACTCCACCTGCCTGGGCAAGGTGCAGCACATGGCGGACGGCGTGGTGGGAGGCACGCCCTACGAGATGGGATGTTCAGAGCTCAAGATGTCGCTGGAGCGTCTTGAGAAGCTCAAAGACCACGTGACCTTCTCTCCTGGGGGCGTGGCCTTTCTCAAGTCCTCCATCAGGAAGGGCGTCCTACCTCAAATGCTCACAGAAATTCTAGACACAAGGTCCGTCCGTGCAAGTTTTGTTATGTTTTATTGTTATTGAAAGTTGTTGTTTTCATTCCCCAGGCTGATGGTGAAGAAATCGATGAAGCTCCACAAGGACGACAAGGCCTTGCAGCGCATTCTTCACTCAAGGCAGCTCGGCCTGAAGCTCATTGCTAATGTCACGTACGGATATACGTCCGCAAACTTTTCAGGAAGAATGCCGTGCATTGAGGTAAAGTGTACGAAACTAAGGGAACGTCGACGGTCATATTGTCATAAAATATTGTATTAACCAAGGCGTAAAATATTTGAATGATTTATTACTTCTTCGCATGTTCCTACTATATTATCTCATGTAAATCGATACAAATTGAGCTGAAGGAAGAAAACTTTCATTGTATTAAATGTACTTATGAATTATATATAATGTTATAAACTAATTTAAAGTTATTGTTGAGATGTCTTTGTAAACAAATTAAAGCAATATTTTAGGTTGGTGACAGTGTCGTGAGCAAAGGCCGCGAGACTCTTGAGCGGTGCATCAAGCAGATCGAGGGCAACCCAAAGTGGAACGCCAGAGTTGTCTATGGTGACACAGACTCGGTATTTGTTCTCCTTAAAGGAAGAACAAAGGAAGAGGCCTTTGATATTGGTAGGAAAAAGGACCGTATGAGTACTGCTGTTAAAGCTGTTTAAGTCATTTAATGAAAAATGCTCTATTCCTTCATTAGGTGATGCCATGGCCAAGGCCGTGACCGAGGCCAACCCGAAGCCAGTTAAACTAAAGTTCGAGAAAGTTTATCTTCCGTGCCTGCTTCAAACGAAGAAACGTTACGTGGGCTACATGTGGGAGACCCGCGACCAGAGAAAGGCGGCATACGACGCAAAGGGCATTGAAACCGTTCGGCGTGATGGAATTCCGGCTGTTGTAAAGGTATTAATCAATGATCATTGTGTCGTCATTAGAGGTAATGGTTCAACGAGTTCCGTTACAGATGCTGGAGAAATCCCTCCGTCTTCTCTTTGAGACCAAAGACGTTTCCAAGGTGAAAATGTTTGTCCAGAGACAGTTTGGAAAGATCTCCAGAGGACTGGCTTCAATTCAGGATCTCACATTCGCCAAGGAGTTCAGGGGTATGGCCGGCTATCGCCCTGGAGCGGTTGTACCGGCAATGGAACTGACTAGGCAAGGATGATTCTCTTTTTCTCCGGTACGTGTTATCGCTAACTCTCATTACCGCTTCTTCAGACGTATGAGCCGCTTTGACCGACGAGCCATCCCTCGAACTGGCGAGCGGGTGCCCTACGTCATCGTCTACGGCGAGCCCAACACGCCCCTCATCCAATCCGTTCGATGCCCTCATGAGCTGCTTTCGGACCCCAGGCTGAGACCCAACGCTCACTACTACATCACCAAGGTGATTGTACCCCCGCTGCAGAGGTGCTTCTCGTTGGTGGGGGCAGACGTGGCATCCTGGCAAGTCATCAAGAAGACTTGAGCCACAATTGATTTTCTTAACTCTCGGCTATTTTAGGTATTCCGAGCTGCCCAAGTACTTCCGACCCCGATTGAACATGGTCTCCTCTTCAGACTCTACGGCAACCGTTGCGTCCAAGAAGGGAGGCGTCATCCTTAACTACTTTGCCTCTCACCACTGTGCTGTGTGCGACAAGATGTCCCAGAAGCCTCTCTGTGAGGAGTGCTCCAAGGACCCCCAAAATGCAGGTTCTGTAGCTTACAGTTAAATTGAAGAACATTTCATAACTATTTTCTATTCTAGCCTGGAGTCTCACTGTGAAGATTCAGCGCCTGGATCACAGCCTTGCCAAACTTCAGCGGCTGTGTGGCTCTTGTAGCCACTTCAACGACGGCCTGGCCTGCTCCAGCAGAGACTGCCCCGTGTTGTACAAGCGCTCCACAGCAGATTTTGATGCCGAGCAGGCGGAATACATGCTCAAAATATTGCAGGATCTAGCTTTATGAAAAATGCATGTGATAAGTTGTGATAAAGGCATGCGCCAAGATAAAGGCATAAAGGCATGCGCCAAGATACATTTAAAAAAGTTTTTAAACTGTATCAAGTAGATTATTATTATTTTTGTAAAATTTTATTATTGAGAAACACACAATTATATTTACTACTACTTACTCAAGTGTAAAGTAGTAGTCCCCCTGAAAATCCTCTGTTTGTATATTTATTTTAAATAACATTTTTGCCGTGGATGAACTTCCGACAAAAAATAGAGGACTATAGTTATATAGAGGGTAATACCAGAGATCAATGGAAAATAATCAGGCCCCATGGCGCACGATCGTCATAAATTCATAATAGAGGAATTGAAAATTATCAAAACTTAATCAAAAGGACTTCTTTTCAAACAGGCTACCAACACAAAGTGAATTTAGTGAATAATGAGGGATTTAATTGTTTGAAATCTAAATGGAGGCCCTTGCTCTCGAAAAGAATTTTTTGGTCATTTAGGAAAGTTCCAGAAAGTACTTAATAGGCCATAAAATAGAGGTTAAATTCCTCCCAAGGAGTGTAGAGGAATTTTTACATGGGCAAAATAAAATAGAGGGAAAAGAGGAGCGCCACGGGGCATGAATAATGTTCCCAGGCCTCGTGCGGCAAGTTCGCCATAATAGAGGAAGTAAAAAATTTAAAAATAGAGGAGGAAAAGAGGAATTTGTTCACTTAATAAGCAGCCTAGAAATTGTTTTTCTTTAAAGGACATTTTTTTTTGGAACACTGGCATATGCCGGCTTGAACATGCTATCCAGCACAACCAGGGATCTGCGACGAAGTCGCCCCTCATAATTATGGTCGCAGCTCCCTGAGCACAACACACAACACATGACATTTTAAAGCTAATTTTGAAGGACATTATTATAAGGCCGTAGGCCCCAAGAAAAATTTAGCTCTTCAGAGAAAAATGAAGGTTACTTAATAGACTTTTAAAAAAGAGGAGGAATAGAGGAAATAAGAGGAGTTTTAATTCCTCTAAGGAATAAAGAGGAATTCTTACATGGCCTAAATAAAATAGAGGAATTAGAGGAGCCGCACGGGGCCTGTCTATGTCATGTAGTAATTGAGATCTATGGATCTGTAACAGTACTCGACCCGGATCGGCAGATTCTGCTTGGATCCGGATTCGGACCCGATGCTGTCGAAAAATTGCACACGGTAAGAGCTCTGGAAAGAGCTATTTTGCCGAAAAAACGAAAAACGAAAAAACGAAATTTCGTTTTTTTCAACCGAAGCTGAGTTTGCTTTTTACCGAAGTTCTCGACCAAGTCCAAAGCTGAGCCGGGGTTCGACAGCTAGTGTCGTGGTGATGAAGGAAAGATGCAACACATCCACGAGGCTGAAAGAAGTCGTCCAAAGACCAATGTCCAATGAACAAAAGCTTGTCATGACGGCGGTCACGCTGGGGGTGATGCTGCAGCTGAACTGCAAATCCCATCGATATATAATATACTACATATCGATGGCAAATCCGAATGAACTCAATGAAGCAGCTGCTGCACTGCAGAGTTGCTGCTCCTGTCCCTGCTGACGTAGAATGAGTATCCTTGTTTCTATGCTGCTGAGAAGGAGCACTCAGCCTGAGCAGCTGAGTTGACTCGGACTGAGAAGAGAGCTAAGCCGCCGGGAACGAAAAAAACAAAAAAACAAAGGTGCGGGAGCCGGCCGGCGAAAGAGAGGGTCGCAAACGAAATTTCGTTTTTTCGTTTTTTTCTTCGGTAAAATAGCCATTACTAAATAGAGAGTGCTATTTTACCAAAGAAAAAAAACAAAATTTCGTTTTTTTCGTTTTTCGTTTTTTCGGCAAAATAGCTCTTTCCAAGAGCTCTAATAATATAAAGCAGTAGCTACGTTTTAAACGCATACTGTTGGTAGTATTAGTAATTTGTCTGGAACAGTTACTGTACAGTATAATAATATCCGCCTCTTGTTACTCCTTGTTACTCACTTCACATATAATCTTTTTATTCTAAACTACCTCTCTCTCTTTAATTAAGTGATCTTTCCTGGATTCTCCGGCACCTGGCAAGAACCTCAAATGTGTCCAAACTACGCCATCGGGTTCAAGATGAAGAGTCAGGCTAACCAAAGTGTCGATGGAGATGACACTTCGATGAACGGACTTGGGTTTGAATGTGAAGGCGGAGAGGAAATTGAGACGAGTAAGGGACCTTTTTGCAGTGTTATGCACTCCAAAGCATAAACAAGGCGTCAGGGCAGCTGTTCAAATGATAAGAGTTCTCTAGCCAAGATTGCAACAGTTTAGAAGAGCCAATGATTACTCTTAACATATATGCCTCATGCTTTGTACTGATACTATATAATAATTGCACATTAGAGGTTAAGAACTCTTTTGAATGCTTATTTCAAGCTTTTTGTAGAATAAGAACAAGCAGATTTGGCACCTTTTGCTTCTTATCATTTGGACAGCTGCCGTGGGTATTTCCTTCAAATGAAAAACTGATACCTTCTTCAATCAAGTTTTAATGTGTATAAACGGACTTTAATTTTTGGAGTTATTGCTATACATATGCATATGCCTAAGACCAATATTTTTTACGTTTGCCTATGTAACACTTTATGGAATTTATCATTTATGTACTCAGCTATTATGCCTAACTACTTAATCTAATAGATATAATGAATTACCGTAATACCGCACAGTTAAGACATGATACGTAGTTCTGACGCCGGATTAATTTTAATAGGTGATGCATTCGGCCAATGGGGCGACAACTATGCTATCTGTGAGGACGGCCTGAAGGCGGCAAAGACAAGATACAGCTCTAAAAACGCGGTATAGTTATTTAATTACATTTGTAAGTCTCTACGAT
Source organism: Tisbe holothuriae (assembly GCA_900659605.1). Lineage (NCBI taxonomy): Eukaryota > Metazoa > Arthropoda > Copepoda > Harpacticoida > Tisbidae > Tisbe > Tisbe holothuriae. The sequence continues at coordinate 2,847 of LR137928.1, read as the reverse complement.
GTCAATCATTCAAAACGATCATATACACTGTATGCCAATGTAAAATGGCTTCTATTATACTGTATAATTATGGCATATGTGTTCTGACATGAGCAACAATATTTTAATGTTTTATAATACCTCTTTTTTTAGAGTATTCCCCAACCCAAGTAAAACGGCTTGTATAATATAGGGCAAGGGGGGACGTGGTAGCCGTTATCGCAAGTTGCTTGACTCTGACCCAGAAGGTTGTGGGTTCAAATCCCCCCAGTGACATGATTATGAAAAATTGCGATCACGGCGTAGCTATTGCAATGAACCTGAAAAGGCCCCAAGATATATAAAGAGGGATGCATAGCTAAAAATATATTTTTCAAAAAAATATAGGGCACATTTTTAACATATAAGATAGTAACAATAGGGAACAATGTTTTATAATATCTCATTTTAGACTATTCCCGATCCTGTTGGTACGGATTGCATAGTGTTCAAGTGCAAGAATGGAACTGAGGTCAATCCGAGGGACATCAGTAATGGAGGTGAAGAAAGAAAGGTATACAAAATAATTACATGGTTGCAAAATTGTGTTATGATTCATGTATTAGTCTATAAGATAAGGATATCCTAATGGATGTTATCTTTATTCCTGCGCACAGTACTAATAATGTATATGTACTGGTACCCAATACTATTGATGGAACACAACGTTTCAATGTAAATCTGTGAAATGCAATCAGTTTATGGAACACTTTCGTACTGAGTACTTTTTACTATCGTTAGTCAATAAATTGTGATCATTCCCTTCTAATAATCATTTACCAGTATGAAGTGTTTTATATTGTGGCCTCTTACTGTGCTGTTTTGGAAGTACGTATCTTTTAAATTTTATGACTCAATTTTTTTTAGCAGGAAACATATTATTACATGTTAATAGTATTGATGAAAATATGTACCAAATATTCCAAAACATTGTAGACTTGTTTTTAATAAAAGCAATGTTACAGATCTGCAATGGCATCGGCGATGCTTGGTCAGCTTGGGGATCGTGTCCTGGAGCTGCCCTCATCTGCGGATTCCAACTGAGGCAACATAACAATCATGGCGATGATAACTTGGGAACGACCAGTATTCGGATCTATTGCTGTGACTAAGAGTTTACACTGAATAAATCAGAACTGTAAAATATTACAAAAATGTTGACAGCATTGTTATGTAGTGTTCGAAACCTATTTTTTACTATGTCATTTATTATTTTATTTACCTTATATTTCTGAAATATTATGGCACTGCACAGCTATTTTATTGTGACAATGAGAGAAACTTGTTAACAAATTATTGTTTTGTGGGATCGAAGAAGTAATTTATTATTGTTGTCGCTTTTTCAAATGTTGGGGAATGATATGGCATATTTCAAATTGCAAAGTCGGTATAAGTATTTAGTTAATATAATACAATGTATTTGGTATATGTACATATTAATATGTTTTACCAATGTATGCTGGTTAACAAACAGTCACCTTAGACAAGAGTTCTGAGAATGATATAAAATAGCCTGTTCTGAGCACTTTATAAAGAAGCTTTAGGCGCGTAAACTTGTATTCTTAAAATAGCACCAAAATCCGTTTTCCTCTTTCAAAATAATTATAAAAATCCCGGCAATAAAACAAACCTGATGTGACACCCACGTCGCATGCAACTAATTCAAATGCCATTTCGGCTGTCCAAATGATAAGAAGCAAAATGTGCCAAATTAGTTAGTTCTAATTCTCTAAAAAGATTGAAACATGAATTCAAAATAGTATTAATCTCTTACGCACCTTGTGTAGTATCAGTACAGACAATAACACATACTTTTAAAAGTCTTTGTTGGCTCTTCGGAAGAGTTACAATTATGGCTAGAGAGCTCTTATCATTTGGACAGTTGATTTTCCTGTTTAATAAAGTTATAAATAAAATGTGCAAAATACGATTGTTATCAGTGGTGCCGAGATTGGAGACAATGATATCTCTAATAAGACAGGCCGCGGTGGTTATTTTAGCATTGGTGGGGATTGCTAAATGTCAAGAAGGTACCATTATACATATCTCAGTGAACATATTATTTATATTCAATAAAGTCTCCTTAGAGCCCTGCCAGATTGGCAGCAGTCCTTTTTGCGTTTTTGTAATTCACTCTTTTAGCTAAGCCCTATAAACTAGAGACGTGCGGGTCCAGGATTTTTGAGTTTAGTCGGGTCCGGGAAGGGTCCAGCCTGGATCCGTGGGTCCGGGTCAGGTCCATTTGACTACATTAAATTATGGCAGCTCCTAGCAGCTAAAGTAGGCATGGCTGCCACACAATAATCAGTGTCCAGCCGAATTTACAATTTCCTTGAGTTTTCTCAAGTTCAACTCATGCTAGAAGCAGAACAGGCAGGATCTGTTGTAGATGGACCCGGCCTGGCCAGATCCGGGTTTTTAAGATATGTCGAGTACGGGTCCGGTTCCAAGTTCGACCCAAGATTCGGCTCCGGGTCCGGGTACCCGCACGTCTCTACAACTTTGTTCTGCTGATACTGTAGAAAAAAAAGGGAAATAGTCTTATGTCTCACAATTTGTATTTTAGTTGAACTTGCTGTCATGGCATGCTGGTGAATAAACCAAAGTGCAGCCCCCTAAGTAATACCAAGGGATGACCCTCAGTGTTACAAATATATTATCATTGCAATACCAGTCCTGCTTCTTTCAGAATGTGGAACTTCTCTCAGCGGGTCCTCCGGCACTTTCACATCCCCAAACTTCCCCAATAACTACGGTCACAATTTAAACTGCATCTGGGACATTAGAGTTGAAGATGGATTCCACGTCCAGATCACATTTGCACTATTC
>LR137926.1:16292-85352 GCA_900659605.1 Tisbe holothuriae | reverse complement strand
TTTATGTACCAAACGTTGTAAAAGGCAAAGTCGAAAAAGTCGACTCTCAATCGACTATGAAATAGTCGATTAAAGTCAAAACTCGATTCGACTCTGTGATCGATTAAGCAACCCTGGGTGCTATTTCAATGAACCTGAAAAGGTAGTTCACTAAAATATTTTTTATCTTTAATTTGATATTCAGTCATGTTGCCCACTTCAATCAAAAGTAGGGAGTGAAAGTACAAGCAAGTGTTTCATAAGCCGTAAAGCTTTACAACAGTAAAATATTTTTAGTGTACGAAGCACCTTTGTGAGCTGCTGCAGATAACAGTAATATCTAATGTGGGCTGTAAAAACTAGAGAACAATCATTAGTAATATATGCTATTCTGAATTATTGATTTCATAGAGGGTAGAAGAATTTACAGTGATGTTTATTCACTTTGTGGCATCCCGGTAAATTGTCCGTTTCATGGCTATTTGAGGCATGCAGCTTGATGTTTGAGTCCTAGAAGAGGGGTAAATTTTTCCCTTTTCTCAGGTTTGAGTCTGACAAAATTTTTCCCTTTTCTCAGGTTTGAGTCTGACAAATATACCAAGCCAAAATTAATCCAAGGATTGAACCAAATACATACCTTCAAAATATTACGAGTAGTTGCATGCTCAGGTTGAGCCATATAATTATTTACATAATAAACGTACACGCATTGTTGTACTAATCCTAGCCATTTTCCAAGTCATTTTCTATGTAAATCAACCAAGGATGTTTAAGTACAGCGCGCGCATTGCTGCAGCTCACAGTCTAGTATAGACCGATTACATTTTATTCCCGCGCTCGAATTTGAAATATCTTTTTTGTCATCTGATTGGATGTTGCCAATGAAAACAAAGCCATGGACCAATCAGGACGAAGTAAACAAAAGTCATGTGACATAACAAACAAACTGTGGACAAGAGATTTTAGATATACCCAGAGATCCGAAACCTCGCCTACTTGCTTGCATGTTCATATGGGTCACTTTTTCTCCGCCTGATCTGCTTTACAAATTCGGGACGATGGGCCACTTAACTCAGTCAATCGTCAGCCTTTCTTCAGGGGGAGAATAACCATAATAAAGTTGAAAAAAATGTGAAGTTTTAACGAGTTACACATGAATGAAATTTATTATTTATGCATATCCAATGTAAGAAGAAAATGTCATTAACTTGCATGTATAAAAATTGTATATTATAGTAATGGAAAATTACGTATTTACATTATGTCTCCATGGTTCAAATAAGGTGTTACCGTTCCCCTAAAAAGGGGAGAATTCGTTCTGTGTTTAGAGATGAGCAAAATTTCTGCATTCGTCGTCCAGCCCAGAGGGCGAGAAATATCGAATTGACCAAAGTGATGTACCTCTAATAATTCAAATTTTGGCGGGTGTTAGCCAAATCCACTTTTCGGATCTCTGGGTATATCTAAAATCTCTTGTTTTTTATAGTCGCGTCCTGTGTCAAAGCGTGTCATTGAAAACGTAAAAAAGTAGGCCAAGCGGCGCATCAACTCCAAACCTCTTGACCCATAAACATCTAACGCATTCCGCGCGTTTTGGACACATGTAGAACACGCCGCAAAAACGTGTCTCCTCGTTTATTCGATGATTACTGTGATCAATTTCGATTCGTGAGCAAAAAACAATCGTCGCCGGTTGTCAATCATCCGTAAAATGGTTTGACAGCAAAATTGGATCATCATCATCACTAATCATACTGTTGCAGTTTTTGCTGCAAATTGCCACTTTCTATCTTTCTTTTTGCTTTACATGAGGTGGCGTCAGTTGTACAGAAAGGGTTTATAATTGGCATATTCAAGGGAGAGGAGAAACCCTTTTGAAACCAAACTTGAGAGTGCTTCTTCTCTATTTTTATAAGGGGGAAGCTGATGCTTTTAGCATCGAAAAGTGGTTTGGAAGTAGTGGCCGAAAGGCGGACGGACCCCTTCTTCCCCATATTTTATCCGCCCCCAGTTTCTATTACATGTCCATTTCTCTCCCATTTCGTGTATCTATTTGTGTTGGAAAACTTTCCAGACAAGAAACAAACGAAACTTTTCTTCTGTTCCCTCTTTGGACCCCTCTGCTGCCATATATATCAAGCCACCCCCTATTGACCGGGAGTCTGAAAGGAAGCTTGTATTTGCCCTCCTCGCTCGTCGTGTGAAGGGATCATAGCATTCAATTTTCTCTTTCATCCCCTCCTCTCTCCTTCTTCTCAATCTATGAGCCTTTGGCCAATTAACACTCTCATGATGCAAAAAAAGAAGCTGCTGGTCGTTTGCTGATAAAAAGACTCTTTTTCGTCTTCGTTCTTCTTTTGTCTCCTCTCTCTCTTTTGAGATGGAAATTGCTGACACGCCATTTCCCCTGACCTCTGAAATGTGAAATTAAGCCGAGGCATTAAAGAGAGACGACGACACCGGAAGACTATAATTATTTATCAGCCACTTTACAACCTTCTTTGCGAAATAATAAATGTACGTTCATTCCTGAAGAAGAAGAAGAAGAAGAAGTGCGTCTAAAACGACGTTCTCATGCTTTCAGAAATATTAGACTTCTTCTTTTTTCGCCGACTGTGATTGACAGCTTCGATTTTCTTTTGACGAGCAACTCAGTTGGACAGTCTGCATTATTTCGGACGGCGTTGCCAGGACAATTAATAACTTCTTCTAGTCGGACTCATTAATTGTGTCGTCGTCGGGCCAATGAGTTTGATGACCCCCACCATGCCATTATCCGTTCCAGGGTCATTCCAATCCACCTTTCTTTTGTCAAACGGACGATAATGACCCGTGTTTAAAATAACTCGCAGTTGTAAAAACGAGACCGACATTATATATCATTTGATGCCTTCTTTGATCTTTAGACGGCTGTGTGTGTAAACCTTTATTTGGCGAAGGAAACGGCAGCAACTGTAACTCGTATCACGACTTTCAGATCTTCGTCAACGTATTTTGGGCTCCTCTCCACAAAGAGAATTCTAGAGATCTGATGAAAAACGGTGACAAAGTGGAATAAATTTGGCTAAATTTGCCGTTTCCTGTTCTTCGTCAGAATGGTTGTGACAAGGTGACAAAATGAGCAACAATTGCAACCAGAAAGTGGTATTTGAAGAATGGCTTAAGGACAAGAGAAGTCAATTTAGTCGCTAATATTAGAACATAATAAAGCTGTAAACGTTAAATAATAATGGAAACAATTTTGAATATCATCCTTGTTCTGTTGGGAGAAGAGAGTCATTTATCTTAATCACAATCTCCGTTTGCATCACTTTTTCGTGATCCGACGCTGCTACCATTTCGGTTTCATGTGTGTATAATACGGTTCTCCACTCTAGAGTGTTTACTTTTTCCATTATATGATTTAGTATCATTACTCCATCCAAGATGATAGCAATAAACAGGTGCTATAAAAGGCAACAGCGGTGTTGGAGCTGTACAACACAGTTTATGGTTTGTGTAGGAAGGCCCTTGCATAATAATAATGAGGAGAAGAAAGAAGAAAGAAGGAGTCGTCGTATCTTTTTATGAGACACGTTAATTACGTTTTTCCAGCAGGAAAAAAGGTGAAGAAAGAGCTTTTCTCTCCACATTTACCTCGGAAAAATTAAATGCATAACTCGTCACTGTTTTTATCCCACTCTGTTTTTGTCGAAGGCACCCCGGAGCCAAAAAGAGTTCAGTAGTCTCTTCATCTCCAATTCTCTTTTCAACAGCAAGAAGCAACAGCCAGACTGATAGATGGTAGCTCTAGAGTTAACCAGCCAAGCTCTGCCTGGAGCAGCAAAGCTGTGTTATTACTGCCGACCAAACTTAACTCCTTTTAGGCTTCTTTAGAAGGAGGAGAGAAACAATTGTCGAAAAGTGCCCCAAGCATGTGGAGAGAGACTGGCATAACTTTAGTCCGCCGCCACTAATTGCTATGTAAGACTCTTCTTTTCTTATTTGCTACTTCTTCTTCTTCCATGGTGTTGTTTGCCATTTAGATGCATGGCCCAATCTCAGTAATAGAGCTGAAGAATGAGCAAGAAGAAAACCGTTGTTGTTATTCTTCTTCTTCATTTAGGTCAGAGAATGAAGAAGCTCTTATATTCCGCTGCTACTGCTGTCAACAAATCTCTTTTTGGGCTTTCAAGATAAGAGTGAAAGCTTTTGGCTTTTATCGCATTGGTCAAAAATGTTGCTGAACGATGTTGATGCTGGTAGAAGAGTATCGTTTGGTTGAAGTTGAGACCACCTGAACGAAATCAGATTAATTCTAGAGCTTTAATTAAGTTCACCTTTCAAAAGAGTTGAGAACAGGTTTGTAAAGAGTTGGAAGAGAGGCTGCTCTGAATACGAAAATGTTAATAAAAACGCGCCACAAATGATGATGATCACAGTGGTTAAAATAAAATGATCACTAGGCAAAAAGTAGAAGTATCGACGAAGTCTCTCCGAAAATAGCCTCGGGTCGAAATGAAAGAAAATGAACAACGTAGTGAACGAAATAAAAATGCGTCCCTGGGGCGCCCTACAAAGCCCAAGAAAAGAAAATGCATGCAATAAGAAGCAAAGTTAAGAGAAGCCGAAAACGGGGCTCATTTCATTCAATGAGACTCGTAAAATGGGGGGAAACAGAGACTGACGTTACCACTGTCGCAACAGTTTAAGGGATGCCAATTACATTAAAATGTATGGCAACCCTGAACAAAAAAGTCGTGTTGACAACAAGCTTTGTTCTCTTATTTGTAGGCCTCAAAAGTTGCTCATGGCACAAAAAGGCATCTTTTCCTTCCTTCAAGACAGGAAGCGCCCCGTTCGTTCCGAGCCGTAAAAAACTTTTAACCATGCAAGTCGTTTACTTTAAAACCAACGCTGTCTCGACAGAAAGAAGAAGAAGATGATGATTATTTCCTCCTAATACCCTATTTTCTCCTCTCTCTCCCCTTTGCAGGTATGTTTTATCTTCTTCCCGAGAAGTAGGAGGAAAAGTCTTTCGGCGATATTGGATTAGCCGCCATTTATCTCTGTCGAAAAGAGCCTAAATTTTGGAGAGAGAGAGGAAGAGGAGACTTGTGCATAACAAAAGCCGTTAGTTGCTTGTTGCTGCCTCGTCTTTCTGATGCCAGAAAAGGAGCCTCTTCTTCTTCTTTAGTTCAGTGGGCAAAATAGGTTCCTTGAGTAATTATCGAACCATCCTCTCTTCTCTCTGGACACTGCTGCTGATTAAGACTCTTGATTGATAGTCCGGCCTGATGATGGAGTCAGAGTATAAAATGGAATGGCAGTGAACGCTAATGATGATAAAGAGTTGCAGAGTGTGCAAAAATTGGCCTCGTTGGAAGAGCCCCCTCCAGGCATGTTCTTCTACTTCAAATACTCCCCATGTCAGATACCATTAGATCAACGGAACGGTCTTGACAACAATAATGGCATGGGTAATAATAATCTTGCCATTCCATCTCGCCGTTACCATGGACTTATAAGGCATCACCGTGCAAAGGACCCTTTTGGGACATGAAGAACGGCAACAACGGCAATCTCATGGCATTAAATAATGGCTCTTATTCGATCACCGAGTCATTGTGTGTCGTACAGCCAACTATCATCATCATCATTATTGTTATTATAATCGCCGCCGCTCTCAAGGTCCACGATGACGATATCAAATTTAAACGGTGTTGCATAAACAAAGGAGAAGAAGAAGATGAAGGGTTCAAAGTCACCAAAGGAAGCCAGATGGGGGCTAGATCCAAAGTTCCTTCATAATAGACCTGGTAATGAGGTCTGCAGCAGCAATCAAAAGAGAGGAGGAGAAAAAACTCCTCACACTCTCTAAATGGCCTTCTAGCTTCATTTTCTTCTTCATCATCCTTTTGAAAATAGCCAATATAACTGATCAAAAGCCGTGATAGTCCCTCTCTCCCCCGTCTAAAAGTGGTTCATAGCCCCTAAAACGATCTCGGGACGGTTACGTGTAGGAAGAACATGTCAACTCATTCTACTCGTCGCAGTTGCAAAGCAGCTAGTTTGGGGTTTGAAAATGAGATTCCGAGAGTCATAAAATGAAGACTTGGACATGATGCCGCGAGTCCAATCGATGGACGCTGGCTGCAAACGAGTGTGTGAAAATGAGCGATTTCTGCATTCTTTTTCTTCTTCCAATTGGACACGGAAAGAAGAATCGGAATTCCGAGCACGTGCAAAAGAGAGAAGAAATGAGCATTCATGACGCTGATCACATTGAATCAAAAATAGAATCCTTTCTTCACGCTGGTCAAGATTGAAAAAAGTTGAAGCAGGCCTCAGGTGATTATAATCATCTCTCTCTCTCTCCTTCTTCCTACGCCTCAGCATTGAGATTGAGGTCAGCTTGGACAGCCAAGACTTTTTGTACTACCTGGCATCGAGGAGAAGGAATAAAAATGAGAAGTAGCCAGATTGGGAAATGGCAGCTTTGCCTCCTCACGTCCACTCTCTTCTCCTGGAATTGCCCCAATCTACTTTTTGTGTGCATGATACACTTTTTACGGGCTCTCTCCTCTATCTCGGTAAATGACCCGATCGTAAAAAGGAGGAGAAATCAAGGCATTTTAAACCCTTTTTTATTCTGAATGCAGATGTCTAAAAAGTTTATTTTCTTCTTCGTCCCTGCCTTAAATCAACTGGTTGTAAAAGTAAGGAGAAAACGAAAACAACTTTAGCCGATGTGTTCGCAAATCCCGCTTTAAAGGAGAGAATATTATTCTCACTCACTCTTCAAAAGCACTCAACACTTAACTATAGACCTGGGAGAAGATATGCATGAAGAAGAAAAAGGAGGGTTACAAAAATAACAAGCTCAGCTTGCAAAAAATCCCTCCTCCTCCCAGCACGCGCCCAGCCAGTTGTTTTTGGCATAAACGATGCATACACACAACTTTTTATGCAAACACAAAAGAGAGCTATTTTGGCCAGAGGAACCTTTTTGCACCTTGAGGAGGAAAGAGAGCTGGAAACGGAAACGTTTTCCTTGGAGAAACTGTCACCAATGATGTTAATAATAACCATGTCCTTAGTTTTCTCTTCCCAGCGTCTTCTGCTTAACGATGAGGGAAACGGGGAAAATTCCTTTCTTCGAACGTGTAAATTGGCGGCTTGGGCGATGACACAAAACGACGTCATTTCCGCGCGAAGGTCGAACGGCGACAACAGAAGAAGAGAGAAAAGCCGGGATTTCGGACACAACAGAAAGAGCCCTAATTACGATCCCTAAAAGAAGACTTGTCTGTAAGAAGAAAAGCGGAAACTGGAATTACGCTCACTTAGCTTTTTAAGCGCCCAACGACATTCCTCTTCTCACAAAGTCGTCGTGCTGTCCTTGTGTTCATCAAGATTTAGAGCATTATTTTTCAACTTTAATTCCGAGTTAATGCGTTTAAACACTAGCGCTGTGGAAGAAGAAGATAACAAAGGAGTTCTTTTTAGAGAGTGGTAATCAGTGTTTGTACTCTCAACTCCTTTAGAACTTCTAGGCCATAAAAAGCTTCTTTAACATCACTGTTTTTCTTTTCTGACTTTTTTAAAGCCATCATCATCATCAAAATCAAGTCCCTCTTTACATTGGAATCCCAAATATTTATCTTGTTCTTAGGCATCGTCTATTTCCAAAAGAGAAGCCCCCGTTTTATATCGCTTGACCTGTCTCGATTGATGGGACACGCGTGGAAAATGCTGATACCAAACAGTCCAAAAAGCCACAACAAAACCAAATTTGGAAGAAGAAGCCAGTCGAATTTCTACGAGACGACGACGACGGCAATATGTCGTAAAATTGGTCTCCTTTTGTATTCCAAACAGTCCTCTTTCTTTTCTTGGAGCAGTCGGCATTTTGAATATGTTGCTGCTGCTTCTTCCACCCTAATCTTGTATATCGTGTAGAGAATGCAGCTAGCGCAGTCTAAGGGGACCAATTTAATATCGTCATCCTCCCTTTGCCCCTTGTTTTCCCGTCTTTGTCACGTAAAAACCTTTAAGATTACCAAACCCGCCCCTTCTTCTTTTCTTTCTTCTTCAACCCAAAATGACGTTCTTCTTCTTTTCCTCGAGCTTGTAATTCTTGTTGTTGTCACTTAAAAATAGAAAAATGGGAAAACGGTAGCAGCATTTTTTCCAATGTCCCTTTTTCGTGTCATAAATTCCAAGTTGTAGTACAAAGAGGTCCCTTTTAACTCCTCAGCTGCGAACCCAACTTTTTTGCACCAGGCTGTTCCTTACTTTTATTCGTCTTTTAAGCACTGGGCTTCCTTAATAGGCCAAAAAAGGTGTCTCTTCCCGCGCCTTTAACTTTTGTGTGTAGGTCGTTTTTGCTCTCAAGTAGGAAAAGTGAAATTCAACTTTTTGCCCTTGCTCGGTCGGTCTTCTTAACTGGCTCGTTAGCACACCTTCACTACACTCTGCATGGTATGGCTTCCTCCTCGACCTGCAGTGCTACTCCTACTCAAAATGTGCTATTATTACTACCACTACAGTTATGAATGGTATGATTATATGAATGTCCATTTATTTGGTTGGCGGTGCCAAATACAATGAGTTTTCTCTTCCAAAAGGACAAGCTCCTCCAAAAGATCTTGTTAATATTTTCGTGGCCCCGGCCAAACGGAATATACGGAGGATAGTGATATTGATCAGCAATTTTCACCGTTCTCCCTGCAGCTAAAACTGCATTTGGAGAGGGAAAAGAAGCAAAACTCGATCCTCACTCATCATCATCATCTTCCTGATGCGCCGTGCGATAAATATATATTTTCATGACTGCAAATGCACTCTGTTTATACTACACGCAAATGTGTAAAAAGGAGGAGGAACTTTTACGCCTTAAAAGCAAGGCCGTAATTAGGTAAAAAAGTGAACTATTTTGAAAGAAAAGGGCCTCTCTTTAAAAAATAAGAAAGATGGGTTTCACACAGGAGAAGAAAAAAGCTGCTGCGCATATTGATGAGAGAGATAAAGAAAGGAAAGGTTTCCACATTTTCTTTAAAGATTTGAATCCATTTTTCATTTCCAGGCAATAATAATATTATTAGTTGCTCGTGGCTTTTGGTCATTAGCAGTTGTAGCAGACGACGAGACTGGTCAAGAGAGAAACCTATTAATACATTTACTGCTCGGGGCCAAAATGAGGCATGATTGTTATTATGGCATCCTCTCACAAATGAGTTATAGTTTCTCTTTTCGAGCGTCTAATAGATTGAACTCCCCTGCCCAAAAACTGCATTTTAAGACACTTTTAATGCACAAAGAGACTTTTAAAAGAGTCCTAAACCGCCCTTAATTCACTCCTCTGGACAGCTCAATGTTCTTTTTTCGCGCACAAAGGAAACTTTGTCTCTCTGAGGAATGCAAATAAGTGCATTTACGGTGCCATATTCCGGAACATACCCACTTGAAACGAACACCACACACGAAGAAGACATTTTACCTCCCTGTCTATCTAACTTGCTCTCATTGCACTTCATAAAGCATATATTAAGGCCGTGGTAGTTTTGGGTGTGTCCATGGAGAGCTTTTAATTTCAGAACGGACTCTTGTTGTCTTGCCAAGTTTGGGCTTCGGCTGCACACGCACGCACACATTTGCCGGCCAATCCATCTTCCGGACGAGACAGCAGCAGAGAAAGAAAGAGAAAGAGAGAGAAATGCAAAAGTTGAATACAGTGGAGAGAAGAAATTAGAATGGAGAACCAGCCTCGAATCAATGAGCTCCAGATGGCACCACAGGGGAGAAGAAGGAGAAGGAAACATAAAAAGATTCGAAATGGACCAATCCTATAAATTCCTCCTTTTTATCTACGGGAGATCACCGCGACGTAATAATAAGCATATATTTATTTTCTTTTAGAGTCATGAATTTTGTCCTGCCTGCCAAAAGTCATGATTTACAGGGTGTGCCATAATTTCTGTCACGATGACGAGCTATTATCGTCATCATTATTACCATTAAGAAGCTTTTCTTCTAAATGCGTACGACGACAACTGTAAATAGGCGAAGGCCAAAACGGGCATTAGCATGCCTCGAGGTTCATCTTGGTCTAATGATGGCTCCCTTTTTGTCTTTTAAACAGATCTTCACAGCTAACGGGACATCATTCCTTTTGCATCTCTGTTCTTTGGGGAATATTATTTGTAGCTGCAGGGAATCGAAGAAAGAGTAGCTTCTAGGCCTAAATTCGATACGCTCATGCAAAAATATGCTGTAAAAGTTGTTCAATCCTGGGCCCATTGCATTTCTTCGTACAAAATGGCTCTTTATCTCTGGCATGGACAAGAAGGGTTTACGCAATATCTGGAGCAGCAGCAAGAGAAAAAAGTAATTTGCACTTCTTGTGCATAAGAAGAAGTCCCTTTAATCGCTGCTCGGTTTGGCTTGTCCATCGGAATTTATGTCCTTTTAAGGCCAGAAACCAGTTTTGAGCTTCAAGAGGAGTTATGCACTTTTCGCTCTTTCTTCTCCATGATTATTATACCTCATGGGTCGTTTGACAAAATGAAGAAGAAGAAAGAAATAACTTATTACTCTTGTCGAAAAAGGGCTTATATGCCAAGGACAAAAGTTGAATTGCAGTTCTCTTCTTTTTACGTGTAAAACATCATCATTGCAGCGAGAGATTAGGTTGTTGTTGCGTTTTTGTTGCATCTGCAGGAGTTTTTGTTTTCACTCTCTCAAAAAATGGTGTGAACAACAAAATTCCTGTCGGTTGTAAAGTGGAGCTAATAGCACAAAAAGTTCGCGCAACGGGCAATTCACGTCGTCGTCTTGGGACGTTGTCAAAATCTGGAGTATGGAAACTTTCTTTCTTCTCTCGATCTCTAGTATGTCATTAGGGCAATTTCGATCATGATGGCGGCTGGTGAGCGAACATAAAACCAAAGGAAGACCCATCATTACTAAAGCCACAGACTCTTCTTTTTTTCTTTATTTTCTTTTATTTCCCAAAGATGTTGTTGTACTTCTGTCCAGATGATGCCCAAAGAAATTTCGAGAGAATACCTCGCAGGGCGGAAAATTCGAATTTGTCACGTGGTTTTGTTATGCAGACACCGACATATGCAAACTTATCCCATTATAACTCGGTGGTAATACGCATTCTTCCCAGAGGTGTCCGTCTAAAGAAAAGGAGTTAATTTTATTTCTTGCCCTCTTGGAAATCTCCTTAAGAAGGGGTCGAACCGGGGATAATGAAAGAAGGAAGGAAGGCTTTTTTCTGAATATAATCACCGTTGGCAGCGTTAGCATTATGATCACTATTATTCAAATTCAAGGTAAACCGCATAAATTATGAACAAATTCTGCCCGGGTGAGAGTCGTAAAAAGGGAATTTGAGTTAATCTTTAAAGAACTTGGTCAGACTTAAAGGGGGACAAAATGAGAGCAGAGAAAGTGGCCTTTTTACACATCTTGCATTTGCAGGATCCCAGCCAAGTCATAAATAAAAGCTTGCTCCTTCGTCCAATTCCTTAGTGGCTGTGCAAAAACAGGCCGAATTCCTCCCTTCAAAGTGAATCAAAAATGTGCTTTTTGCTCTATGAAGACTTTTTGTTTCCTCCTATTTTCTCCTCCTTCTCCTCCGCCCTTCATCTCATCAGAATTTAGTCTCTCTCTCCCTCTCCTCCAGTGGCACACAAAGTTGAAAGCCAAAAATCACGCTGCTGTGTTTTGCCTCCTCTGCTTTTTATCCTATTTATTATTATCATTACTGCTGCGGGTCCCTGAGGGTGAGAGCGAGTGCCTATTTGAATGGACTCTCCAGGAAGAATAAAAGCTCCTTTTGACGACGACGTAGGTGCAAAAAATGGTTTTAAAAAGCTTCGGAAGCCTCCTTTGCCCTCGGCATGATTTCATTTTTCCTATTTTTGCATCGTCACCCAAAAAGCTTTGGAAGGAGCCTTTATTCCACTCGACCGTTTTCTAGAAGATAATATTAGACATGCTCTCAGCTCTAATGGCTCGGAAGAGCTTTAAATAGTCGGATTACAATTTACACCCTTTGCAGCGTTGTCACCGCCAAAACGCGCTTCTTTTCTTCCACCCGATTGAATATTCGATGGTTTTTCCATCCTCATATTTCACACCCTGAATCTCGATCAAGCGTGAAATTTCCATCTTTGTTAATCTGTTGCTTTTCTGAAGAAGAATGCAGCGAGGGATTAAAGTGTTTTTGTTGCGCGCTCAAATCACGCCCACAACACCAACATTACCAACGGCGGTCATCTCTCGACAAAATATGCGGGGGGAAAATCGATCCAAACGCGTGAAAACGAACAAATGCTTGGAATTCTTCTTCCTTATTTTTGCATCCATTGCACATGATGTTCAATTAGACAACTATTTTAATCGCCTTCGTCTCTTTCATTTTCAGGTATGTGTTTTCTTGAGCTCTTCTTCTGTCGCCAACGGGGTGAAAAGCATGCAAAAGAGCTTCCAAAGAGGATAATTAAGACGCGGCCATTCTTTTTTATTATTATAATATTCTGGGCTAACCTGGCTGGCAATTATAGGCTTCTTATTCGCCCATTTCGCCTCATTTTGCGGCAAAAGCTCAAAAAGAAGGACACACACGGAGAAATCCAATTGTTTCCTTCTCTAAAAGGGGCCCAAATTGCGCAAAGAGAGTCGCTTTTAATGTTTGTTGCGACTCTGCATGGACTGAAAGTCGGCTTTTTTGGTCTCCAGCCGTCGTCGTTATTACTCCATCGAATCAAGCTCAGCCGCGCCGCTTCCTTTTGCATTGCTCAGTCTCCTTTTGAGCGAGCTCTGATTATGAATGGCCCCGAGCTGCTTCCTCCAAGCTCCAGCTAGCTAGGCAATGATGTCCATTTACATTCCTGCCCCATACGAAAGAAGAAAGTTAGTTATATCCTCACTCTTCCTTACGAGGAGGAGACTGACTCACATGTGGTGTGTGTGTGCGAGCGTCTTGGGCACACCTCACTACTACCTGCCATGCGGACAAGATCAGTAGACCCGCCGCGCCTT
This sequence comes from Tisbe holothuriae, assembly GCA_900659605.1. NCBI lineage: Eukaryota > Metazoa > Arthropoda > Copepoda > Harpacticoida > Tisbidae > Tisbe > Tisbe holothuriae. The sequence continues at coordinate 72,338 of LR137926.1, read as the reverse complement.
CCTCACCCGTTTTCCTTTTTGAAATGCATGCCTTAAGTGGGTCAGAAGATAAGTTTTTAAAGGTGCCTAAGGACCTTTTTCTCCTCCTCCTCTCTTGCAAGGATGCCGCTGGCTGAACCGGTTCACCGCTCTCCTCTTGTAACTCTGCTTCCGGCTGATTTGCCGTGACCAGAGACACTTTGTTTGCAGTCATAAACGCGACCGGCGATCTGCAAATAACGGCATGAGTGGGGGAGCTGTAAATGGCAATAATAATAACGGACGTGTCACCTTCACGGCGGAATTAGGAGAAGCCCAAAATAGTTTTAGTTTTTGCGGTCGACCGTTTTCTCCCCTGGAGGCGAGGAAAAGAAATGTTTTGCATGCTAATAACTCTTCCTCCGCCAGACTGTTATGATCTCCAAAGCTTCCTCCATGATAATTATAACTAACTCTCTGCCCATCATCAGGAATCGGGCACACATTCACAGATACGTGTGAGCAGCTGCCAGGAGTAATTTTACGGATATTTTATTCCCGTCATTAGACGTGTTATTATTATATTCAGTACAACAGAGGCAGCTGACTTTTTGGGCACTCAAAACTAGATGCTGCTGCTATATAACGCGTTTCTTCTTTCTTCTTTCCCCCAATCATGGTTGTGACAGCCGGAGAGAAAAATGATCTTTCAATGATGTCCCGTTTTCATAACACAGACCGTGTCATGTTTGGAATAATATTACGATAAATATTACCATTGATAATGGCTTTGAAATGACACAAAGTCTATCTATTAGACCTTTTCATGTGTAATCAAGTTGAAGAAAAGGTGTTTTTGATGCGATAGCGGTTTATCAGCGCGTCGCAATCGCCAAAACATGCTGGAAAATTGCCTTGGAAAGAAGAAAGTCCAATAAAAGAAGAAGAAGATAAATACGCTCATTCGCTCGAATCTGCGAAATTTATTTTCTGTCAATGCTTCTTCTTCTTCTTTTGACCATTGTAAACCGAGAAACCGGACTCTGCTGAAAACCGTTTCTAATTCTAGAATGAGGTCTGCTGCCGGAGAGAAGAAAATAATGGAAAGTTTTTTTTCAAAAGGCGACGTCGCGAAAAAAAGTCCAAGCTGAGAATGAGACGATTAATGGGCTGAAGAAGAAATTTCGAAATTTCGCCATTGATGAAAGAAAAGGAATGAAAAATGGACTTATTTATTTATTTTGGGCTGCCCCCTTTCAAGAGACTTCTTCTTCCGTCCGGCAATCTGTCGTATTCCTCTCAGGTCTCGGTAGCCTTGGCATGCTCTTGCGTACAAATGCGTAGAATATGTAGAGTGATAATAATAATATTATTCCAACGGCATAAAAACAATGACTCGAGGTTATAATAAATAAACTCAGTGTGCATGTGGGCGAGTTTGAGTTTAATCGGACCATTGTGTGCATATTATAAACATTGGAGGCTACCACTTCTCCTTCTAACAACCGGTTCGTTTTTGGGCATTCAAATGAGGCAAAAAGTGTGAGTGTGTGTGTGCATAAGGTGCGAGTTGTTTGTTGGCTGGCACTGTCATAAATTTAAATGACTTCATTTTACTGACTTGGTCGTCTTCCCACTCGGAATATGGAATGAGCTTCTTGCTATAAATAGGGTGCCAAAACTGTTACAATAATAATAATTCTTCACCTCATCTGTGAGTGCCAAAATCGGTAATTTCCTTCTCCTCCTCCGGCCTTGAAATCTGCGAATATTACCGCGAATAGTCTTTATGAAAACAAATTGCCAGCATTTTTGCCTTCCGCTCCTCTCATGATTGATTTGACTCTTGACCTTGCAGTTGTACCCACCGATCTCAACCCATCTCTTTGCAGCTCTATGGTTTCTATGGTTCCCAGAACACACACAAATTCGTCGTTTCCGACACCCATGTCTTTCTAAATAGACTTGAGAGTTCTAATTCTAGACACGCCTAGCTTGTAGTACAACTACGAACACACGAGACGGGTTCAACCTCTGGGGTCATGATGATAAGATACTACAACAGTCTTGATTTGATCTATTTCTGTTGTGTCACAAGATGGTGCTAAATACCGAAATTAGACTCTCCTTCCCGCTCTATTCTCATTTTAGAGGCATATTTGTACTATTTTATATCAAAACTGAGGGACTGTGATCATATATTATCATTATCTCCCGAAGTTTTTTTAAGCCTCTCGTGACAGCCTGGCATTAGGGGAATTTTCATTCTCTCTTTTTACTCCGTCAATGGTAACCGAAAAACGAAACCTGTTTGATCGAGTCATATAAATAATAACTATCGGGATGGCGCAAAATATAGAACATCATTCATCAAGTTAATAAATGGCGAAAAAGACAATCGAAGGTATTTCCAAAGTCGTTAACGAGAACACACAACTTTGCTAACAAGGTGGTTTTAATCATTACGATGAAATCGGCCTGACTCAACTTTTTTCACTGGAATCGAAAGAAATGTTCTTCTATCATCATAGCATTAATAACCCAGCTAATCTCGCATTCAAATCCATTCCCCACGAAGAACATAAGAGAGTTTGAAAAGGTCCCATTCCAGGAAATTCCTTCGACACATGCGAGCGAATTTCGGAAATGAAGAAATTCCCGTTCCCATGAATATTATCATCTTATGAATGCTCTCCTCCATGAGGCTGGACCCAACATCTGATATCGAGCTGTCCAAAAATGTTTGAGGCCAATTATGAAAACGTGTGTAATTTTCATCTCTCTTTTTGCTGCTCATTGTTGCATTGCGTGTTTGGACGGCCAAGAAGAAGAATCTTTCTTCTTCTCGCTCAGCTCACGCGGATGGCGTTGAACAGATCGTAGATCAAATCGCCCAACCACGGAGCTATATAAAAACAAGGCTCATTGTACGTCAACGGTTATGATATCAAGAGTTCTTTGCGTGAAAGAGCTTTAAAGAGAGACAGCGTTTTCCCGGAGGCCACCAAACTTATGCACAACAGAACCTGATTTCAATCCTCTCTGCTCTCTTTTTCTTCTTCCGTGGGCATGAAAAAGGTTTTCTTCCAAACCCTCGAATTATCAGTAATTTGTCCTCTTCTCTCTCGATCTCCTTTTCGGCTGCTGCATCATTAGAAAACTTCACTTTGCGGTCTTCTCCCTAGAAAAGAAATGATTATAATAAACAACTGTTTTCTCCTTGGACGGAAAGCCAAGAGGCATGATCATCACGACAGCAGCAGCACTTTTGGGGCTTTCGGTAGCGAGGAGCCGTGATTTAAAGGCGAGATTGGAGATTATCTTCAAATTGGGATGATGAGGAAAGTAGCAGCGTTGAAAGTTTTGATAACGCTTTCATGGTAATCAACAAAAACAGCTTTGATTTCATCCATCATTTGATTGGAAATATCTTTGGTCACACCAGTTGGGATTTCTTCACTTTTAATTGGACTTTTTCTTCTTTAATTTAAAGGCATGTTTAGGGCCTGCTCACATGTCCTTCATGCCTTAAAAAGGACGTCTTCTAGCGCTGTTGACTTTTCTTGGCTGTCTTGTCATTATTAAGCTGCGTTAAAACGTACTCCACACGCCCTTAACATCCCGTGACCCAGTTCAGAAACGATAAGTCCAAAAATGGACCAAGTTCTTTATGATGTGTTGTAACGCAGGGATGCCACATTGAGCACATTAATGACAGGCCTCACACTGATTAAAGCTTCATAATGAGACCTTCATTGGCATCCCTTGTTGCAGCCGGACGTTTTTACACGCTATATTTATATTCTTTTGACACCTTAATTAGTCTGAAGTCGGAGAAAGAAGACTTATTACAAAACACCCGACAGCATGCAACAAAAGCACACAACACTAACAACAAATGAGTGACCATAAATCGGTTTAACAAATGACGTAATCGGTCTTATCGCTCATTTGTGCGATTATAGAAGCAGAAGGTCAAAATCGTCGTAATGTGTGTGCATGTAAAACCAGCTGCCATGAGTTAAAATCAGTGCTCAAAATACCAACCGGCCCTTGAACTTTTTGATTCTTCCCCGTATTTTTCTCGTTTTTAAATAAATGTATCTGGAGCTGTGATCGCTGATTCGGATCTCTTTCTCCTTTTCGGAATCCACCGACGTACACATCAAAGAGCATTTAAATTTAACACGTCGGTGGCACCAGCTACTCCCTCCTGCTCTAGCAGCAAGGCCCCATGCAGCGAGAAATGAAGTTATTTTGGCAGCTCCCGAGGAGAGAAGAGAGCTGAACCAGCTTCTCTTCTTCTTCCCTCGATATCTCAAATGGCTTTTATTTTTACAACATGAGCATGTCTAATAAAATCGAAATGAGATCAAACTGGGGGCGGCGGCGGCAACGAAGAAACGCATTCCTGATGCTGCCATGACGACCCATCCATCTTGGTAGACACCGCTGCCCCGCCTTTCACGGCACATAATAAAGTGTGGCAATAATTTCCAGGCCTTAATTTCCCTTCTATTGAGACGCTGCCAATATAATAAACACTCCTGCTAATATGCATAATTTCCCCCAACTCTGTATATGCAGAATCCGATCCATTTGCATACGATTTCTCCGTTCAAGGTTCGCTTCTTGGCATCGGCAAATTAGTCCTCAGCCACCAAAGATGACGCAGATTCCATTCGCGCGTTTTCGCAACGTCATCCTTGCTTACGCATTTTTAAGCCTTACTTTGTTTGTTGTCATTCGTATGCTCACAAAAAGTACAGTTCACTCATTCAACTGCAGCCGCAATTCTGTCGATTCAATTGACCTCAGAATCACGATCTTATTTCCTTCCAAATAAACAACGATAATATTGCATCTGAAACCGCCATTTCCTGATTCATTCCGTATTTACAGTTTGTGTCTTTTATACCGTTGTTTACGTCCATGGAAATAGTGACCGTGTTTTTCCTCCAATTAAAAAAGTTCCTTTTAAAAGCGCGTGCAAAAAGCAAAGTCGAGGAGATCGATCTTTCTTTTCGGCTTTAATTTTGTGCCGAAAAATATAATCTGAAGGGCGGGTAGGCGATTTTTTGAGATTGGGACAGCCAGCCAAGCAATCAATTCCTTTTCTATTCAAGCCTCCCGAGCAAGTCCTGACTTTTTACAAGGCTTTGCACAGGTGTTTTTCGCCGCCGCCGCCGCTACTTTAATTACCGTTTTTCGGTCTTCGGTCACTGGCAGCCATAAATTAGTTGCAAAATCACGATAAAAAGGACGTGATATCAGAAGAGGGTAGAACGGGGGAAAACAAGCTCCACGCCCATTATTCTGACTAGGGTTGGAGTTTCAACCCTCGCAAATCATCCTGTGCATTTTTTGACTAATAATCTGACCCTAAACGAACCTTCTTTGTTCTTTGGATTGAATATTATGCTAGAGTCATTGGCAGCGGCGTCAATGTGCCATATGTTTATCCACCGAACGACTACAACAACATCAAAGGCAGACACTATTATTATTATCATCTTTATTCGTGAGTTGTCTCTGTGAGTTGCCCACCGTCGTCAGACAACAAACCCAATAATAGTAATCATCATTTTTCTTGGCAGGGAGAGAGAAGTAAATGATGGTCTATCACAAAAGAACACGTGAATTATCTCAGAAAAGGTCTCCAAGTACAGGTGAAACATTCAGCCGAAAGCATTTTATTCTTACAAACAACACAAGGGATTAGGCAAGGTAGGCATGGGTGCGCTTACCAGGAAAAGTACTTACAGAGGGTTCCAACTTTTTTCATTTCAGTTGAGTAGACGTTGGCAACCCTGCAGATTACCAAAATACATTTTTCCATTAGAACAACGTCAACACATTGGCCCGAAATCCCTTCTTCAGAAAAACACATTCAACGCTGATCCTTCGTCTGAGCTCCATTTCTTCTTACACTGATTACAGCCCATCATCAAAAGTTCTCTTTCTTTGTACCCAATGCCGCTCTTTGCATACGTATGTTGACCTCCCGCAAAGAATTCTTTATTCTTTGTGTGGCACGAGAGAAGGAGAAAATAGATTTGGAGAAGTAGGTCGGATCGGTTTTCGCGGATCCCTGTCAAATAATGGCTGTCCCCTTATCGAGTCAACGAAGGCCGATTTCTTTTCTCTGGGAAATATTGAAATGAGATTTCCTTCGCAGGTGCTTCTTCTTCCAATAATAACACGACGGCCTTCATATTCCCTGCTGGAAGAAGAATAAGTAAGAGTCAATTTGTAACCCCTCCCTTCTTTTTAGGGAAACACATTTTTGGGAGTGATCAGGAAAGGAGGGAAAAGGCATTTCTCTCTCTTCTATTCGCAGCAGGAAAGACATTTTGAATGCCGAAAACGAAGTTGACAAATTGGCCGCTCGTTCCGTCCGAATATGAAAGAAGAAGGAAAAGAGAGGGGAGGCGGAGGGAAACACGAAATGATGATGACTTAACAACCATTTCTCCTTCTCCTTCAGACAGTCATGCTCTGATGAGAATAATAACAAAATGTCGCCCACTGTTGTATTACAAAGAGGACGTGTCCAAAACGAACCTGCATACCAACCTCGTGATTACCATAGTCGGGGAGAATACGTTGATTTAAATTGACCCCGACGGCATCGGAGGAGTCGTTGTCTGAAATGGTGAGAACAACGATGTCCGCTCAGCTGCACAGTGGTCACTGCATGGGGTTGATTCCAATTCAAGCCGAGAGGGAAGACTATCAAAATAACAAGCAACAATTCATAAGAACTCCACATAACAACAACAAACAAGCTGGAAATTTATGACCGAAATGATAAAACGGTGAATTATGATCGTGGCTGGCTGCTGCAGTACAAGAGAGCTCGAGCTCCTCCTTTCAGTCTCAAAGCAGCCACATTTGTCTATGCACAGATAAGAAGACCGCAAGAGACAGAAGAAATTTCATTGTTTGAAGAGATTCTTCTTTGAGCACTGGGCATGTTTTTATACTACATCCAAGTTAGAGAAGGCCCTTCTTCTATCTCCTTCCACAAAAGAAATGTTGTTTCTTGATCGAACGCTTTGATATCTTCCTGGACGAGAGGGATTTATTACGAACTTATCTCCAAGATGGAGTGGAGAAGATTGAACAGTGACGGCAACAAGCAAAGCAAGTGTTTGCCAGGATTTCATTACTGCCGCAGTGCGCCCATTATTTTATTTTTCTCCTCTCCTCTGTCATTAATTTATCCGTCACAAATCTTCCTCCCTTGTTCAAAAACGCGCATTTCTTCTCCTCTATCTAACCTTGGCGACACCAAAAAACTCAAAACTAATAATCACCTTTTATGACAGTTCACATGTCGAATGCAGCACCAACTTCACACAAAAGGCAACCGTTAATTATCTCCCTCTCTACCTTTCCAGGTCTGTCATGGGCGGAACAGTCGATGCAGGATCAGACCATGGACGTTCTCGAGACGGAGAACGTCCTGCTTGAGTGCAGAATCCCGCCGGAGCTGCTCAAGGACAGCCCGCACATGTACTGGATCAGGTCCAATAGGAATGGACACGATAGCGTCGCGATCAAGGCGGAGCCGCTCGAAACAAACTACTTGTAAGTTAACATATTGAAGCTGTCATAATAAAAACTAATATTTTTTTCTCTTCTCATCAGTATTGAGTTTGATGCCTCCACCGGCCGCTACGACCTTCGCATCTTCAATGCAACCTACAACCGCGACAACGGTCGCTTCGAGTGCCGCATCAAGGGCCGAACCGGCAGCAACATTCTCTATGAGAAGACGCTCGACCTGACTGTCCTGCTGAAGCCGTCGCCGCCAGAGATCACGCCCAACGATCCGCTTGCCACTGAAGGTCGCCTGCTCAACCTGACCTGTGCTTCAAAAGGGGGATCGCCCCCACCTCAGATCTACTGGTACAGGGAAGGGCACAGCCAGCTGCTGGAGGCAAAGCGTACTCTGGGAAAGAACCGCGATGAGCCGACCACATCCGTGCTGACCATCACGCCCACCAAGGAGGTGGATGGGGCCAAGTACAGGTGCTCAGTGTGGAACAGGGCGCTGGAGCAGAACCAGAAGTTGGAGGCATCTACATCGGTCAGAGTTAACTGTAAGTACTTCTAAAAAGTGACTAATGCAAACATATACTAAGTTTTCATTTTCCTATATTACAGACTTCCCCCGCGTTACTGTCGGACCCCAAAATCCTTTGAAGATTGAAAAGGACGAGACTGCCCGTATTGAATGCCATGTTGACTCCAAGCCGGCTGTTACCTCAGTCAAGTGGATCCGCGACGGCCGTTTCATTGAGACCAACTTTGTCTACACCATCCCCAGGGTGACACTTAAGGATGCCGGGGTGTTTGTCTGCTCTGCTGACAATGGCCTTGGTCAGGTTGGAAAGGCTGAGGTTGTTTTGGATGTCCAACATGCTCCCATTGTGTCCCTTCCTGAGGAGAGGGAGGTCAAGGAGAATCAGGATGTGGAGGTGGAATGCAAGATCACTGCCAACCCAAGGCCTTCTTCTATCCAGTGGTTTAAGGAAAATGATGAGACATTCCATCAGAATGGACCCGTCCTTAGGCTCAATGGCATCTCAGCACATCACAATGGCCGTTATACGTGCTCGGTTACCAACTATGTCCAACCCACTGGCAAATCTAGGACCATGAGGAGTGGCAATGCGACTATTGATCTCAATGTTCGTCATGCTCCTGGAAAGGCAATCATTTCTCCGGATAGGCCCATTGCTGTTGATGGCCGTAGTGTCACTCTTCGGTGTGGAGCTGACCCACCAGGATATCCGGCGCCAACTTTCAGGTGGTGGAAGCAGGAGAATGGACAGGACAAAACACTGGCCATTGGATCAGAGTTCACAATTGAGTCTGCCAGGCTTGCCAATGCGGGCCGCTACTCCTGCGAACCTAGTAATGATCTTGGTACTGGACCATCCAACAGTGTGGATCTCGAAGTTTATCAAGCGCCTAAGATTATCACTCAACTTCAGCCTACGATTACCAAGAGAGCAGGCGACTCTGGCTTCCACATCAGCTGCAGTGCTGTTGGCAAGCCCAAACCTCGAGTGCGCTGGTTTAAGGATGGCCAGGAGGTGATCGACAATGAATCCAACATGTACCAGATCCATAATAATGAGCAAGAATCGATGCCAAATGCTCATGTGGTCTCTACGCTCAAGTTTGTCGGCCCGGACAGAATTGACGGTCAGCAGTTGATGCCAACAGACCGTGGTCATTACACTTGTCAGTTCGAGAATGAGGTCAGTCGCACTGAAACCACACTTTTGCTCCGTGTCGAGCACGCCCCTGTTGTCGTGCACCAACACAACAAGGTCGCCTACGACCTGGACCAAACCGCCTTCATCACGTGCAAAATGCAGTCCCATCCCATGCCAAGGTTTGACTGGTCCTTTGCCAACAGTATCCTCCAGAATGACCACATCTTCCATGAGGTCAACTCCACTGCTCTTGGAGATGACATCTACGAGTCCACGCTGAAGATCATGCGTGTGCAGGAGTCAAGCTATGGAGAATACACTTGCAAGGCAACCAATAGCATCGGCCCCAGAAGGACCAAGATTCGTCTCCAACCTAAGGGCAAACCGGAAAGACCAATGGATGTGCGCGCCGTCTTCTCCAGCTACAATGTGATCACGCTGGCCTTTGAGGAAGGTTTTAACGGAGGATACAACGATACTAGATTCACTGTCATGTATGAGAAAGAAGGAGATCTCTCACCAAGGTACCGTGACTGCGGCTATAGTAACCCTTGCAACATCTCGGAGCTGGAACAGAACACCGAGTACAGGATCAAAATCAAGGCCGTGAACATCCTCGGGGAGAGTAAGTTCTCCAAGCAGATCGTGGCCATGACCAAGGTGGACGCCGCCATGATTCCCAAGCCGGAGAACGTGCACTACGAGAAGTCGACTGGCCGCGCCTCGTTCGCCGTGGACGACACCCTGCTCGAGCTGATTGCCAAGATTGAGCTGGAGAACATGGACGGTACATGGAGTCACTACGACGGGCTGATCATGCGTAGAAGCGAGTTCGGAGAGATGCCCATCAACGTACCGGTGAGCAACCTCCGCGTGCGCCTCTGCTTGGAGTCCAATGAGCTCATGTGCGGCCCCTACACCGAGGCTCTGATTGTGGACGTTCGCCCCAACGCGCGTACTTCTCTCGCTCTGGGCGAACCTTGGCTCATCGGAATTGTCGTCGTGGCCGTGATCGTGGCTCTCGTCATCACGCTGATGCTCATCAAGTGCTGCTGCTGCCCCGTTGCCAAGGCCAAGACGCTCAAGGCGGACGACGGCAGCGGAACGACCAACGGCCGCCCAACCATCATTCACGGGACGCAGCCTCCGCCCTACACAACGACCTTCGGCGGGATTGAGAACAAGGGAGCCGACGGCAAGGACTTGAGTGACGACAACCTGAAAGCAGACCTGTACCACAGCAGCGCCACCACTACTGCAAACGGCAACATCGTGTACCCAGAGCAGCCCAACTCGAACTCCAACTCTGCCAACGGGGGCTCCGTCAACTCTCAGGACTCCCTTTGGAACGTTAAGGGCGGCAGCAATGGCGCCGTCGTCACCTCCACCGACCAGCAGTACGCGCCCAACGGATTCGGATACATTCCCTACGACGCCATGATGCTTCAGCAGCAGCAGCAACCGCAGCCGTCGCACCAGCAGCATCCTCAGGGCTTCGGCGGCAGCGGCGACTACACCCACTACCCCTACCCCGACGAGTACTTGAACGACCGCAACCGTCAGTACCTCGTGGGCACCGGCACGGACGCCTACACGACCAACGTGAACGCCCTTCCTACTGCTGCCAGGAGATCCGATTCGGAATGTAAGTCAACATCATTTAATTAATAATATTTGCCCCAATTCTAATATTTCTCTCTTATTATTCCAGACTCTCCTTACGGCGACATGAGCGGCCTCCCTAGCCAGCAGCAGCAGTACAACCCTGACTTGTCCCAGATGCAGCAGCAGCAGCAACCTCACCAGCATCAACATCAGCAGCCAGCCCAGCAGCAGCAGTTCGACGGCTCCATGGACGAGAGCGGCTACTCGACGCCCAACTCGAAGAACCGGCGGATCATCCGCGAGATCATCGTCTGAGTTCAATGTCACCGATGTCAAAATGCTGTGATTAGGGGTCCAATTAAGCACGTCTGCTGCATTCGATCGCATGGTTTCACTTCATTCTAGTCCGTTTATGTTGCAATTATATGTCGAACTATGCGATGAATGTGAGATAACTAGGACTTTGTTGTTGCAATTTATTCATGCAGTCAGGGATATATTGATATTATAAGTATAGAAGGTTATGACTATTATAATTAATTATGAAGAAGTAAAGAAAGTAAAACAAGGAAATCAAAGTGCAGTGTGACGTTATAATCATCGTTATAAATATGTGCCAACCGTTTGAAACTTGGAGTAAATACAAAGAATAAAAATCACCTTTTGCAAATCCGATTTTACCTGAAATCGGAGATCTGTGTGATAATACGACAACTTTTTATAATCCTACATAAGTTTACATGTAACAACACCGATATTTTTATTTGCTCAACACAACAATATTTTAAAGATACAATGGAGACAAGAAAAGTATTTTAAACCATCACGGAATTTTAAAAGAACAAATTAAAAAAGTTGAAGGTTCCTTTGCCATATATAAGTAAAATATACGAAAGATCTCACGAAAAATATGTCGGCTAAATTCAAAAAAGTATATCTGTAAAATATCGACGTTGTTGTTTCCCGTAAAAAGCTAAATATAAACTATTGTATCCTAAATTAAAAAAAAACTGTTTTATGTTTTATTTGTGAGCTAGCGGAGAAATCAATTATTATGTATTATGAATTTATGATGATCTAAGGGATTCTAGACTTGTAGAATCCCTTGGCTAATCACGTTTAGATAATTCTTTTGCAAGTAAGGTGCCTTTTGTACAATATTTGATATTTTAATTGCTTTAAGCGTCATAAGCCGAGTTGAGTAGTACCATTTCTCTGCATGAGCCACTTTGAAAAACGATGCAAGCTCAAAAGAAATGTAAATACAATACTAATACCAGACACGCATTTTGGTTGCTTATATCTCCCGCTCATTGTTTGGTAGGGTCCATCAACCTGCCTTTGAACAAATCATTTTGGTCTCATTGTCTCTGATGACAAAGCAGAACGGTATGTTGCAGTGGAATCTCATAGTGCCACAACTACAATGTTCCTCCTCCTCCTCAAACATATTAGTTGCCGCCGCGCCGCGCCGCGCCGCTGCCTCGCTGCCCTCCTCATTCACCTCAATGGATGCTTTCTGACCGACCTTGGACACAAAGAGGGGATGCACAGTGCATGGGAGCCTTGGATCCATGCAGATGCCACTAAAGTTGGCAGTGGCGAAGAACGTGGTCATGGCCAGGACTTTTAGCACTTTTTTCAGGTCATGGGTAGTCTCCAGCTTGAATTTGGGAAGCAGCACGTGATGGTGAAGTTTGTCCTCTCAAATTATAAATTGGGTCAGCGAATTCTCCATCTGTTGGAATCCCTCAGGCTTGGAAGATAAAAAGGAACATGCTGAGGCTTCCACCTTGGATGAACATCTCCAGTATGTTTGCATCCAGCTCCTTGGAGAACTGGACTGGGAAGTTAGGAAACATCGCCATAAAATTGACTAAGGACGCGCGAAAACCGAAAACCGAAAGTCGTTTTATTTAAAAACCGAAACCGACTTCGGTTTGCAAAAAGTCGGTTTTTGACATTAATTCGGTTTTCTAGAAAGTGGAGTTTTGGGTTTAAAATGTCGATTTTTCATGAAAAATTGTGTAAAAGAAACCAGGTCCAAGCTTCTGAGAGTCTCTAATAACATTTACATTGTCTTGTATCTGCCTGGTAGACAGATTAGTACACATATAGTTATGATAGTAGTAGGACTACTTTAGAATTCTGATGTTGCTAAAACAAACGTTTACTTTATAGCACAAACCGAAAACCGAAAACCGAATCCGACTTTTTCACAAACCGAAAACCGAAACCGACATTGGTTTGTAATTTAAAAACAGCACATGCTTAAAATTGACCATCACAACTTTTCCAAACACCAGTTTGAATTCTCGCTCCAGCAACTATGTATCTAGCTGCTGTTCCATGGTGAAATCCGGATCAAACTGGTCAGCCCAACTGCCCTTTAAATACACAGCGTTGATGAGGACAAGCTGGTGGCTGGATTTAATGTAAGCGCTAGCGTTCTTGATTGTCTTATGTCTTCTCCTTAACAAACTCGTTGATCGATCTGGTTCTCAACAGATTCACTTTTGCCAAAGTCAACAGCTTCAGCCTCAGCATGAAAGGAATCTTCAATCCCATTTAAGAAGTGTTGTACAATGGGATATTCTTTCTGTTGGCAACTTCTTTGACTCATTCAAGAGCTGCAGGACCTGGGAGAACCCCTCAATGAAGTCCTTGTCTTCCAAGCCAAGGGCGGTGCACATCTGCTCCTTGGTGTTGCCCTTGGTCCCAGTCATAGCCAGAACAGTACTTACACTCATGATAAGATTCTGAACCTGCCCTTTACTCTTCACCATCTCAGGGTGGATTTTGTGTGGAAAATCCTCATTTGCCTTGGCTATGGCCTCATAGTTGGTGATCCCGGCGGAAGACATGGTTGCACACAATGGCGATAGGTAAAGGAGGAGACCAAAAATTATATTAAAGGCCTTTTAGGTATTGGATGACTTAAATATTTTCGGATGTGTCCGAACACCTCCTATTATTGTCTCCTATCGAAAACAGTGAATGACAGAAAGATCCCCTACTCTGTTAGCAGGCGCGTTCTGTCAGTGAATCCTCCCAAATTTAAACACGTTCCTTTTAGAGCCATTACTGGTTATCAAGCCCTTGTCAACAGAGAAAGGAGTCATCTCTCAAAAAACGGGAGAACGTTTGGGCGCCAAAACTTGGAAAGAGCTCAGCCTATAGCTGAGTCCCAGCTAGCTAGGCCATCCCTTTACCTCCAATTTCCTCCAAATGAGCGAAAAATTGGATTCAACATTCTCCCTTTTAAAGAAAACTGGTAGATGATGATAGTGCCTATTGCTTCCACCTTGTTTGTCTATCTCCTTGCTGGTTATGTATTAAATCGAATTTTACAAAAAAATCTTGAAATTTACACAGTTCAGTGAGATCTAAGAGTGAGAACTATATCACAGAACAATTAAACAGAAAAGCTATTTACTCACGAATATAGAAAACTCGGAGGATAAACTTCCCGGGTAAATAAAAATGCTTTTAATAGGCACAAAGTATTTAAATGATGTTTTTATTTATATTTATTTATATAATTCGCAAAGAAACTGCATCGGATATAAAATTGTTAGGCAATCTAAATTTGTTTGCAAAACGAGATCCTGACAATACATTCGATAAAAAAATCGATTAAAAATATATGCTTGGGTACATCTGGTAGTTTTCAAATATTTTTACCTATGATAATAAGTGAGCAAATTGCAGCATTTAAATATATTTAACAAGACACATTTCCTATGAATAAGATATTATTTGCAGCACTAGCATTTGCGTGGAATGTATTAAAGATTTCTCTCCTGAATGAATTCTCATATTTCTCTCGACACATTGCAATATTGGAAGACACATTTAAAATCCATCGACTAGAGCTTGGTGGTACATTTGTAGTTTTGATTTGTGTTTCAAGCTTGCTTTCTAGACGATAATCTCTCTAATGATCTTCCTGTGTCTGCCATTGGGAGAGGCAAATTCTTCATCCTGGGAGTCATCAAACTGATGCTGCTGCTGCTGTTGTTGTTGGTATTGCTGCTGATGGTGGCCGTTGGGGTCAGCCTGGTGCAGGTAGGGATCGGGAAGGCCGCTCACGTCGCCATAGGCAGAGTCTGGAATGAAATAGACGATTATTAACAATGAAAAACTAGTCTCAATGATATTTGACGACTTACAATCTCCCTCCATAGGCTGCTGTTGCTGTTGTTGTTGTTGCTGTTGCTGACGTCCGTATTGCTGCTGCTCCTGCATCAGATACTGCTGATTCCTCTCGTTCAGATACTCATCCGGATACGGGTAGTGTGCGTAATCCTCTTGCACATGCTGCTGCTGTTGTTGTTGTTGTTGTGGCTGCTGCTGCTGTTGTGGCTGAGGCTGTTGGTGATGCTGCATGGCCAGGTTCTGATGCTCGAAGCCGCCGAACTCGTTCACATAACCCTGCTGTTGTTGCTGCTGCAGCTGAGCGTTGGCGTATGCGTGGTAAGCCTGGTTCTGTTGGAAGTGCGGGTCAGCCTTGACGTTCCAGAGCGAATCCTGTGAGTTGACGGATCCGCCGTTGGCCGAGTTCGAGTTCGAGTTGTTGGAATTCGTCTGCTCTGGGTATGCGACGGCCGGGTTGGGAGCCACAGTTCCGGCGGCAGCAAAGTCTCCGTATCCGTTCTGCATGGCGTAGATGTTGTTCTTGAGGTTGCCGTCGACGTCGTCCCCGTTCACGTCCTTGACCGTGTCCACGCCCTTGTTCTCGATGCCGTAGGACGGGTACGGAGGCGGCTGGGTTGAGTGCACAATGTTGGGCCGCTCCTTCTTGCTCTTCTTCTTCTGCTTGCCGAGGCTGGCAACGCCCTGGCTGTTCTTCTGTCGACAACAGCAGCACTTGACGATCACGATGACGGCCATGATGAGGGCGACCACTACGAAGATGATGACGGCGATGAGCCAGGGTGCGGCGGCGCCAGTGGACATGGACGGGCTGACCTCGACAATAGCAGCCTTGGCGTATTTGCCACACAGCAAGTCATTGCTCTCCAGGCAGAATCGGATTCGTAGGTTGTTGATCGACTCCTTCTCCTCGATGAGCACCTGTCCGAACAGCTGGCCGTCCATTGAGTAGTCTTCGTAGCTGCTCCACGTGCCGTCGGCATTCTCCAGCTCAACCTTAGCCACCAGGCGCATGGGGTTGGAGGCAACCATAAACTGAGCTGTCTTGGTTGTTAGTGCGTAGTTCAAGCCCTCCGGAACCGGAATCAAGCTGACGTCCACCTTTGTAGACACGAGCTCGTCCCTCGTGAACTTGCTGTCGCCGCCAATGTTGGACGCCTTCACCTTGACAAAGTACTGCGTGTGCTGCTTCAGGTCGGTGATGTTGCAGGGGTTGTAGAATCCGCAGTCCTTGAAGTGGGGAGACGACTCGCCCTCCTGCCAGTACTGAACGAGGAACCGAGTGTTATTGTATCCGCCGTTGAATCCCTCATCCCAAGCAAGAGTAATAACGTCATAGTAGGAGTAGACCGGGCGGACATTGAGCGGCTTCTCGGGCTCCCCCTTCGGCTGCAGCTTGATGATGGTCCTCTTGTGTCCAAGCGCGTTTCTTCCATTACAGATGTAGTTTCCGTAGCTCGACTCCACCACCTTGTTGATCTTGAGCACACCTTCATAGATATCGTCGTCCAGGGCGGTGATGTTGGTCACATATGAGGTATGATCATTCTGAAGGATGCTATTTCCAAACGTCCAATCAAAGCTGGGAGCCGGATCAGCCTGCATCTGGCATGTAATATACGCGCTCTCTCCGATGTCAAAGGCGACCTTGTTATGCTGATGGACCACGACTGGTGAGTGCTCAATGCGCAGAAGCATGCTTGTCTCAGTCCTGTCAACTTCATTCTCAAACCGGCAAGAGTAGTGTCCGCGGTCAGTGGGCATGAGCTGGCTGTTGCTGATCCTCTCTGGGCCGACATACTTCAGAGTGGACAGGACATTGTAGGCCATGTTGGGGATGGCCTCCTGTTCAGAGGTAGAAATCTGGAACATGTTGGAGTCTCCGTCAATGATCTCAACGCCTTCCTTGAACCACTTGACCCGGGGCTTGGGCTTGCCCACAGCAGAGCACGTGATGTGGAATCCAGTGTCACCGGCGCGCTTCTTGATCTTGGGCTGCAGCTGGGTGATGATCTTGGGAGCCTGGTAGACGTCCACATGGATGCTGGCAACACCTCCGGGTCCGAACTCATTGCTCGGTTGGCAGTAGTATTTTCCGGCGCTGCTCAGTCTCACAGAGTCGATGGTGTATTCGGAACCAACAGCAAGGGTGTTGCTGTCACCATTGCCGTCCTTCCACCAGCGGAATTTGGGAGCAGGGTAGCCGGGAGGGTTGGCACCACAGGTCAGAGTCAGACTTCTGCCGTCAACTGCAATGGGTTTCTCAGGGTTGATGAATGCCTTTCCAGGCTGATGTCTGATGTTGATTTCAATTGTGGCGTTTCCAGTTCGCATCACCTTGGCCTTTCCAGTTGGCTGCAGGTAGTTTGTGGCGGTGCAGGTATACTTGCCATTGTGCTGAGCTCCGACCTTCTTCAGTCTAAGCACGTTTCCGTTCTGGTAGAACTTGTCATCTCCCTCCTTGGTCCACTGAATTGATGCTGGTCTGGGATTAGCCTTGATGTCACACTCAATGTTGTCGTCAGTGCCCTCCTTCACTTCCTTCCGAGCTGGCAGTGATACAATAGGAGCATGCAGCACGTCTAGATTCAGCTCAGCCTTGCCAATCTGGCCCAGTCCATTGTCGGCAGAGCAAACGTAGCTGCCGGCATCCTTGAGAGTGACCCTGGGAATGGTGTGCTTGAAGTGCGTGTCAATGAACCTTCCCTCTCGCACCCATTTGACCTTGTTCACACTGGGCTTGGAGTCTACGCTGCACTCGAGCAGAGCGGTCTCGTCCTTCTCCACCTTGAGCGGGTTCGTTGGGCCGATGTTGACGCGAGGGAAGTAGTTGACCTTGATGTCGGCAGAAGACTCCAAGAGGTTGCTCTGATCGCCCATGGCACGGTTCCAGACGCGGCAGAGGTACTTGGATCCGTCGTCCTCCTTAGTGGGGCTAACGACGAGCGTAGCCTTGGAGGGCGTGTCCTTATCCTTGGAAGGCATCTCGACGGCGTCCAGAGCCTTGAAACTCCCCTCCAAGTACCAACTGATCTGTGGTGGAGGCGATCCTCCCACGGACGCGCACGTGAGGTTGAAGGCCCTTCCCTCGGTGGCAGCATCAGCCGACTTTGAAATCTCTGGCGCGGACGGCTTCATGAGAACGGTGAGTGTGATTGAGTTCGAGTGGAGCTCCTGTCCGCTGCCGCCCTCCTTCATGCGACATTCAAACTGGCCGTTGTCTCGGTCGTAGAACGCAGACTTGATTGTCAGATCGTAGATGCCTTTGTTGGGTCGATGGTCGACACTGAAATAGATTCAAGAGAGTATTAATATTTTTCCCCATATTAAATCTTATTAATTGATCTTACTTGTAGTTCTCTTGGAATGGCGTCCCTCCGATGGCCACATTGTCATGTCCGTTCCTGTTGGTCCTGATCCAGTAGAGCGTGCTCGCCCGCTTGGACAGCTCCGGGGAGAACCTGCACGGCAGGGTGACATCATCGCCACGCTCCACATCCACCGAGTTATTACTGGAGGCGTTCTTCTGCAGGTCGGTGGACTGGGACCGGCATCCTGGAAATAATAAATCGAAATTAATGAATGATTGAAAAGTCTCTGGCGTGTGAAATTCATTGGAGTGGTGAAACGAGAGCATGTGTGTCGCTTAAAAGACAATGACAACGGAGGCAACAAAGGGAAGGAGAAAATCACTTCTTTTGATTGACTTCTTCTTATATTGCGTGATCACGTCTTCTTCGTCTTTGCTCCACTTTTTAATATTATTGTCGTCCCCGAGAGCCACCGACGACGACGAAGAAGAGAAAACGATTCTCTTTTTTTATCAATAGAAGCGTGCTTCCTTTAACAAAAACGACAAGACCTGTTACAGGTTCTCTTTCACAGCAGGGCCTTATGGCACAGAAATGACGATAATAAAAGCAGCGGTCAATAATAACAATAATAACGTTGAATACGGTTTGATGAATGCGCTTGTTCACTCCTCCCAGAGAGGAGAGGAGAAAGTTTCCTTTCATAAAATGACGCAAAGTGGAGATGAAATGGAGAAAAGAAGAGCTGAAAAGAAACTCTATCTCCTCCTCCTCCTTCGACTTCTTTGGTGGACTATGAGAGATTGGAGGAGGAGAAATATCAGGCCCATTTTCTCAGTCGATCATAAATCATCCATTTTGGGCGAAATTCGACGATCGAGCCTTTTTCACATTCGTGGGATTCCGGGAAAAGAAAGGAAGCTTCATTATTTTTCAATGTTGCCAAAATAGAGGAAGACGGTAATTTATCACCCAAGGCTGAAGACAGAGATACCAAAAACATATTTTCGATAACAATGCACAATATTGTTGTCGTGTCTCCTTTTAAAAGGGCAACGCGCACGTTTAACTAAAAAGCATTAAAGCAATCAGCTCGTGTGTCCAATGATGTCAGCTTAATGGCTCTCGAAGAAGAAGACAATGGCAAAAAAGCGTCTGTGTGTGTTATCCTAATGATGATGGTGATGACTCGAATCATCCTTGGGGTGACCACGACTTTTTTCTTCAAAATTGACCTCGCGGGTCAGACAAGCAACTTTCTTATTCAAGGAAGCAAATTTTGAAGCGTCATCCTAATGGAAGATGCGGCGACTAAGGTCGAATTATAATAATGCGTTATTGTAGCGATATTTTGAGCGTAATCTCAACAATGGCTCGTTTTTGTTTTGCATTATTTCAAGGACGCAATTTTCTTCGTGTGTCCTTTGATAATAAAGTGTTTAATTCTTTTGTTGCGATTAAACAATTTCCCCTAATGATTTTAATAAGCTTTTCTTCAATGGGATGAAGAATTAAACGGAGATTGAGAAAAGCGCGCACGTTTCGTCACCACATTATAGATAATATTAAAAGAACCTTGAGAGGAGATGGAAATAATGTGGAAAATGCATGATATTTTTGGCGCCCCATCTACGAAGAAATGTAATCAATATTTCACTGCTTGTGTTCAAAATCAATTATCGGCCAGAAGAGAGAAGAAGAAGTTAAATATAGAATCGATATTTGAGATTCATTTGAGCCTCTTTCCCATTTTCTCTTTAATAATATATCCCTCTTCCTTTCATGTCTCTGCATTGCGAAAGAATCCTTTTTCCATCTTATAACTGCGAAAATGTCTATACTTTTAACTCCATTGCGAATCGAGGAAGAGAAAAGTCCTTTTGGCCTCGAGGCTTGAGAAGACATTATTTTCTTCCTCTTCACAAAGGAGACATAAAAGTTCTGCCTCCAAAACGCGATATTCTTCTTCTCCCACAAGTGAGGAATGCGCATTGGAGAAGAAGGGTAATTGCAAAAGTGCTCTTCGTACAAGCGGACATCTCTCTTCGCCAAACTGCGACGCCGCACGCACGACCAGAAAATTATCATCATTACTATTATTACTTTTTATGTACGCAAAATCCTACTTTCGCCATGGAAATCCATGTCCGTCTGTTTCTTCTTCCACGAATGCTTCTTCATACCGTGAGAGCCATATGGCCCTGACCAGGAATTAAAACGAAAAATAAACTAAAGCGGGAAGATGTGCTTGCATCAGTTTCGAATATTAAAATATACTCCTTGGAGGGTCCCCAATTCTATTTACAATCTTCATTAAGCCCCCGAGGGCGCTTCAAAAGTCAGTCAAGGAATCTCATTGGGGCAAAAAAACTCTTTCTGCCCGAGCCGCCGATGCGATTATCTTCATCACTCTGTAGGCCACTCTCGAGACGGAAGGTTACGCATGCATATGATGAGGACAGCGACTGTGTTATTATCCTCTGTGCAGGTGAGACCTATCTCTCTCTCTCTCGTGGTTCCAGGAAAGAATTGCACAATAACAATCTTCTGACCATGAAAGAAGAAAATAATAATAATCTCCCCTTCCTGAGACATGTATCTTATAATGAGGCAATGTCTCCTGCAAAGAATGGGACGATTAGAACGTACACTTTATTCCAAGACCTTAATTGACCCCTCATTATGTTTACTATTTATTCTCCCTTTAAAGAGTAAACAGTGAAAATGCACCGGCGTGCAGAATATATTACTGATATTAGCCTTGCATACCGGGTGGGGATCGTCTTTCCTCTCTGGAGGGTGAAATTGGGGTCCCACCGCAATTATTATGTCATCCATCGCGACTCTTGGGCAAGGTAAATGATTATTCTCCTTCACTTTTTCCCAGAATAATATAATGCCGCCGCCGCTTGCCTCGTAAAATATGCCTGATAAATACCGCCGACTTTTCCTCCGACCTGAGGTTATCCATCACTCGCAGAAGCGGACAATTATCGCTTAATTGCGTCCTCCTTACTTATAGACTCGAGCTGGAGAGCGAAATTCTTTCCAGGGGGCCCGTTTTAAGAAAACCCCACAAATCAAGCCCCGTTGCTGCTGCTGCTACCTCTATTTGCCAAAGCGGCGGTCACGAAGATGGAGGAAAAACAGCTTCTGTTTATAAGAAAGTGTAATCAGCCCGGCGTGGTCAGAAAATTAAACACCCTTTCTTTTCTTCTTCTCACCCAAAAAAAGTCGTGACGCCGTGAGCAGCAAAGAGATTAACCGCGACTCTTGGATGATATTAACCTAGCAAGTGGCGAGCTCACCAAAATTTAAAGATTGTGTTTCTTCTTCTTTCTTCTTGGCATCTCTATAATTACTCCTCGGGACACAAAATGAGAAAGATCGCGACCTCTTTGCACGCCAGAAGAATGAAACGCTCTCTTGGCGACCATTCACAATATATTACCGTTCGGCCAAAAAACGAGAGACGTATTTTTATCTTTATACATTTTGCATGAACATCATTATTATTATGACTCGTTCATTGTGCATGTCCGGTCTACTACGGTCCGTATGGATACGATGCCAGCTCGGGCCGCTTAGAACGCGCTCGGAATGCTAATTGACAGATCCATTCGAATAATAAAGGGAAAGTTTGAACGCGCGTAGAGAGCGACAGCGCAATATAGGCATGGCTACAATTTGCGGTAGAAGAGAGGGAAATTGACCCGGGTGAATTACTTGCCGGTCATAGAGGATGAAGCAAGCTAGACCGCTCTATCAACCATGATATCATCTCGATTTCGCGGCATGCAAGCTATGCCCAGGACAAGCAGTGCTAGTGGACGCCGTCCGTGCGTAGTGTGTACAGATCTACGAGTGTGTACACAACGCTGCTAAGCGCCGCTCGCCACTGCAGGCGGAGGCTTGTTGGGTGAAAGTGAATGTCTGAAATTGATACTTCCAGAGAAGAGGCCACTTCAGCGTGCGCTGTCGGTATGTCGGTATAGGCATGTGATGATACTTGTCTGTCCAACAGTGGGGAGTGTGTCCAGCGAATATGATCATAAAGGAGATATTTTGAGGATTTTCCCCTCCCATAATATTCTTTTCACCTCTGAACGTCAATAGATCCGCTGCTTATCTATGCGCTCGTTGGTATGCAAAGTATTGATTTTAAAGTAGTATACTTAAGCTCTTCAGATAAGAGTATCTCAAAGGGTGAAAGAATCAGCGGCACTCAGAATCACCCTTCAACCACACTCGGTAATTAAAGGGTTGCTGCACTCTTTTAAACAGTGCGATTATTGAAACTTAGACAAAGGAGTGAGGGAAGAGCTAAAATTCCAGGGCAGTCGTATTTTATTCTGTCGTAAAAAGAATCCGAAGTAATCTCCATACGTAATTGCAAATGAACTTGTTTGAAATCCATTTGCTAAACATGGTCTCGGCCGATTTTACAGATCGATCTTGCATGTCTAATGCCAATCTCGGCACAACACAAACTGAACGCTTGGTTTCGTTCCGGGAATAAATTTCATGAAGAGTCTTCCTCTTGTTGAAAATGTAATCCGACTCTATCTGCAAGAATCTTTGCGTAGGAGATGAATATATTTTCATGCCATCAGACGTTTGCATGCTAGTACAAAAGAAAGAAGAAAGGGCTCTTGAAGAAGAACGTTAAAGTAAAAGATAGAGATCCAATCAGACAAGAAAACGACTGCTAATATTTCAAGCCCATCAATGTCTACTACTGCTACTTCTGTTGTTGTTGTTGTAAAAGCAACGTTGTTGCAACAACAAAGAAATCGACGAGTGTGTGACAAATGAGCGAGATAGATTCCGATCGGATATCGAAACATGGCCATAAAGGAGTTCCTGCGTTCATTATGCATCACAAAGGTTCGTTCCCACCGGGCATTCTTGCGAGATTGTTAAACAGCGGACTATGGACCAAGCGGCAATGAGGCAATAATTAAAGAGTTGTCAGTAGTAGTAGTAGATGTACACAGAGAATGGATAAACGGAATTTATGGTCTCTCCCGTCTGGAGACAGGCATAAATCTCGCTGCTTTTTCGCCAATGTAGTAACTTTCGCTCCTTCTCTCGCATTCTTTCTTTCTTTCTTTCTTTCTCTCTCCGGGTCAGATACATGGCTACCTTTGGAAATGAATATATGTAAGCCATTCCAAATAGAAGCAGAAGAAGAAGAAGTCGCATTAAAAGGCGAGGAATATGTTTAAATAGCCATATGGCAGATGCGCGTATGGACATTCATTCGAATGGAGCGTAAACAAACATATTACGGTGATATTAGTAAGCCAGTCATGGAGAAAATTCGGCAGGAATGACACTTTTATAAGTGAGCGTGAGCATTTACAATCCCGCACATTAAAGCTATTTTGTTTTAGAGTGTCGACCCTGCTTAGTGCATGCGCAAGGTGTCAAAAGAGCCATAGAGGGATTACTATTTTTCCTCCCTTCCGCGTGAATGAGCAAGTGATGAATGAGGACTCTTCTCATATTATTTGCACACTGTTTGCACTTTCCAAATAAAAAGTGTTCACTTTTTGCAAGGGAGAAATCCCGTTGTATTTAAGCGGCATATTTTAACGACGATCGTTTTAAGGGACTCTTCGTGACAATTGATTTGCAGTAAAACGTGTAAAACGGCCGACGACGCCAGAATGGTATTAAAATCTTTCATTGCGTGGTTGGTTCCCATAATTGTTCTCCCCCCAAATAGGAATCATTGACCCTTGAGAAGACTTTAACGGGAAAACGTTGCTACCTAATTCTTCTTGCTTCTTTCTCCGCCTGAGGTGCCGCCGTCATTTAATACCACTGCTCTCATTTATGCTTGTTCTTCTTCTTCCCACAGTCACTGTTGAGCAGCTCAGCGGCAATTTCCGGTGCCAGAGACCCCGAAAGCTGAGTCTTGACAAACAACGTTGAAAGCAACAAGTGACCTCAATGGGATCACATGACTCAGGCGGTTTAAAAGGAGGAATTTACTACCATGATGTGAATGCTGCAGTTAATTGCTTCTCTGCTGCCACACAATGCACTGGGGTTACATCACTCAGCTTTGGAACAATTCCAACTATTTTCAGCTCGTAAAAATGTCCCACTCTAATTAATCAGCTTTGTCGCCCTCTGGGCTTTATTTACTTTACATTCACTTTAGTGGCCTTCAATTTGTCTCAGCCCTTCTTCCTTCGCTTGCGGCCCCATCTTGCACAAGAATAGAGCCTCGTTACAGACCGTGCGTGGCAATGACACTCACTCGGCATGGGAAACATATCGCAGTTTATACAAATGAGATAAAGCTACAATTATAGAAAGACAAACCATGATTGCGAAAGATAAAAAGAATGACGCTGCAGCTGTAATAATAATAAAAAGAAAAGAAGAATCGGTTGGTTGAATAAACCATTGGAATGGGAAATAAAACGATCTAACGACCATTGATTGCATAAGAACACACACATATTTTTCACGTTTTATTGTCAAATTTGAAGAGAGCAACGGACGAAATCCAAACGACAATCTTCAATTAAAATACCTCAGCTGTGGTATTTGATGATCGGGAATAATAATAATAATAATGTTTGTTAACCAGATTCGTTGGAGGAGAACGAATTTTGGAGAAACTTTTTGAGGGAAACCTGGCAATTATCGGAGAATTCTCTCTCTTCTTGTACGAGAGGCCGTCGTCGTCGTAACTCATGATTAGCCCTTGAAAAGGGAAAAAGGTAAACAATTTTGGAGGAACCTCTCCATTATGACTTTCCTTCAATTAATCGTTTTCCAAGGAAGAAAAATAAATTCCTAGCAAGCTTGGCATTGCTCCGATCGGGAGTGAGTGAGCTATAGCGAAGAGCAAAATATCATACACACAAAATTGAAGGTTTCGCCGTGCGTACGCAGAGAACAAAAGTCTTCCCGTGTTGTTTTCGCTCTTATCATTACTCAAGCAGACGATAATAATAATAATAACGATAATACGTCGGATCGCTATCAAGGACTCGAATCTGCGAAAAACAATGACCAGAAAGTAGGAAAGTTGTCGGTCCAAGAGATCTCCTTCCTACATTTATATTCTCCTTATACTTTTTCCTCGAGAAAATATAAGCTGGGCACATTAAACGAACGCCTTTGCGTGCATCAGGAGAGTAATTTGAGGGGGTTTAAGGGCTTTTCCTCCTTATCTAAAGCACTACTAGTGGGTCAGATTCACGTGAGAATTTAAGTGAGAAAAAAAGCAAATTTAACGCCATTTCACCCCCGATGAATGACCGCGATAAGAATTAATATTTGGCACGGAAAGGAGTTTCTTTCTTTCGTTGGGCGCGTCAGTTTCAACACTAATATCAGCACACATTACTCCCCAGATACAAAACAATATAAATTTGGCGCCTTATCAAGACCTGCCATCAGGGGAATTACATGCGATCTGAACGGCTTCTGCTGCTACTGCTACTACTACTACAACTCTTTAGCTATAAAATAGGATTTCAAAGCTATAAATTTCATTCCATCCTTTCTTTCTTCTTGTGGAATGGAGTTTTCTTCTTCTTCTGCTGCTGCTGAAAGATGCTACAAATTGAAAATTGGGGATTAAAACAGAAGTGAAACTTTTCTCTGAGAAGACAAGACATTGTCGCCCCGAGCAGAGATTTTAAAACCACGAACAAAACCGAGTATGGCATTTCTCGTTTTCAGTCAAGTCTGGACTCACAAAAAGAGGCTCATAATTTACGGCCTTTTTAAAGCCGAGTCTTACTTACAACCGGAGCGTGCACTTAGTGCGGCACAAAACAACAATATCATGACCGAAAAGCGCTTCTTTTGTGCATTTTCAGAGCATTTCAAGCTCGTGCGGGTAGTTGCTTAAAGGGTTGCCAGATATTTCGCTATAACAGGATATGGCAACCCTTCCCTGCAGCCATCATTAGCATGAAGGGAATAGGAAAAGCGATCAATGGGCGGGGAAGCAAAGAGTCTATTATTTTTGCAAAAAGCTCGTCTCGGAAAAGTATACATCTCAAGAAGAGCAAGTATTTATGCTTTTTCGATGCATACACAATCAGAGCATCGCCATTTATAATCTACATCTGCTGAGCACACACTTGACGACGCTGTTACCCTTCTTCGGTTCTTCCGCCCACTAGAGCATTGTGGGTAAAGAGGGGCGGACCCAGCAGAAGACAATAAATAACGTCAATAATAAGCTCGCAATCTATATTCATCTATGGCGATTTCCAATTATCATTCTTCCCGTTTTAATGGCCAATCGAGAGTTTCTTCCTCCTCCTCCAGATCCCCCGTCGCGCTCGCCACGACGGCGTAATTACACGCGCATTTTTATTAGACGTATTCTAATCCGGATTGAGATCATAAAGAACAGAGAAGAGAGAGAGGGTCAGACTGACTTGGGATTATGCGAAAATGAAGCCAGCAACCGATAAGCATCGTCAGTTTCCTTCAGTATTATTCAAAAAGTGGGCAGTGGTGTTTTTCTCTCTTTGCTGATACGCCACCACGCCCTGTAGAAGGAAGAAAAAGCCATATCTCTTTCAAATGAGCAAAATAGAGGGGTTTTAAGAGGCTGGCTGGCTGGCACACGCCAAGACTTCTTTTTTCCTAATGTTGCTGCTGTCTGATCTGTAGTAGTGAGACTATTAGTGCTCATATCTGGGCTTTTAATCAGCCATTTCCAGGGCTCTTTCTTTCCTCCTTCCTCCTACTCCACTAAAACCAAAGGGAGATAGGAGCAAAGCAAGTTCTTGTTTGGTTGTCATTACTGCATTAAATACGCTTCCTTTTTTCTGCTTAAGCGGATTCGACTCCTCTCATAAAGCCGATAAACGAAGAAGAAGAAGAAGTAGAAACAAAAAGGTGTCGTCCGTCCGACGTCCTAACAAGCTCCCTCTTGTTGATAACAACGGTCTTAAAACGATATTAGAAAGTCCGACCGCATTGGAGAGGCGTTTTCTTGCTATCTTTTCTCATGCGGTAGCATTCTCAAAGTGTCACGCCGGCTTTGAGACATTTTGAGAGATGGATCGACTGACACGATTGAGAAGAAGGGAGGAGGTTTCCTCTTTTCTGCCCACTCACATAATTCAATAACTACGGTGACTATGGATTCGGAAATATGGGATAAAAATGCCACAAAAGATGGGGAGAATTGATAGCCCTAAAATGCACGAGGAAGGAAGGAAAGAAGGCCTTTTCTAACTGACAGTTTCTTTGGGATTTCATAATCACCCAGAAGCGGAATCTCAGCCGGCGTCAATCATTTTCATAAATGTCTGATCACGCATTTCCCTTTCCTTCTCTCATCATCATCCATTAATTCCCTTTTTTGTTCCTTCCTCATTATCGAGAGAACATGTGTAAATTCCTCTTTAACGATCTTTTTAAGAGATGTCCTCGGTGTCATTAATCGACTTAAAATGTTTAAAAAGTGGAGCATTATTCCATAAATATTCCGTGACGAGGCAAATGCGACATACCTGAAAGGACAAAAATGACAGGTTAGACTAATGAAAGTTTCGAAAATAATGCGGTCAAAGCGGAATATTATTAGGACACGCAATTATTGCAAAACAGACAAATATCGAACGGGAGTGACACGAATGCAGAATAATCCGGGGAAAGTCGGAGCACGCATATATTTGAAAACGGGCCTCCTCATTATAACAACTATTTTTCATTACCCGTTCGTTCTAAGAGTGAAAATAGCTTCTGTCATTGAAAAAGTACCTTCCATTTCTTTTCAGATAAGTCTTCCTCTCAGTCCAAGTCCTCTTTTTAAAAGAGAAAGAGAGACCCTGACGCAAGAAAATCCTTTTTTCCCCTTCTTTGTCACAGCTCTTTGAATGTCTCCCCG
This sequence comes from Tisbe holothuriae, assembly GCA_900659605.1. Lineage (NCBI taxonomy): Eukaryota > Metazoa > Arthropoda > Copepoda > Harpacticoida > Tisbidae > Tisbe > Tisbe holothuriae. Next base: position 44,193 of record LR137926.1, on the reverse strand, counting down.
GCTATAATTGAACGATTTATAACCCAGGTGGTCGGAAGAAAAGAGTTGAATTAACATGTTGAAATATGTCCACTGTCGTTGGAGAGTCCTAAGCTGGATAAACGACCCCCTGCCAGCTGTACACTCCCCATGCATGCATTCCAAGTATTTAAACATAATGTCCTTGTTTTAAAAGCCTCTCCAAGCGTGTCATTCGAGGATGCCGCTTTAGGTATTTTTCCAGACCCAAAAATCTCTCGCCGCGGCGGCAAGTCACATATATTGTGGAAACGCACTCAGGAGAAGTAAAATTAATGTCCTTTTAAAAGTGACACGACAAGCCAGGGAGAGTAAGAAATACCTTCTTCTCCTGCCATTCTTTCCGGGGCAGTAAATCCCACTTTACTCTTTTGGAAATGCATTACATAAGCTGCACTCAAAATGCATAGAAATGAGTTTTTCTTCCTCTTCTAATTGCAGCCTCGGAAACACTTTGTTTCTAGGTGTCCAGTTTGCATAGATATGGGGCTCGTCTCGTTTTTGCAACCCAAAAACGGGAGCTAATTGTTTGCCCGAGGAGGTGATTGCTACTAATTATAGCCTTTTCTTTTACGATTATTAGTTTCTTGGCAGCTCTCAGGCTGCTTGTTTAGGAGAAGAAGAAGAAGCGAAAACCTATTGAACTAATCCCGTGTCTAAAAGAAGGCAAAAAAGCCGAGGGCAAAATGCCAAATAGGCTAAGGATGTGTTTTTCCCCGGTAGGCAGGAATTATTTTCACTTTTCGTTCTGCTCCGGTTAAGGAATTACGATTATATTATGATTATTTTCCCCAAGCAAACAACGTTCATTTATCTATCAAACTCTTCTTCTTCCCAGCCCACGTTTCCATCATACTTGTGCATTGCATTTGCAGCGATGATAGAATATATTTTTCTTCTCTAAACTGACGCCACGCTGAGCGGGGAAAATACTTCTCTGTCAAAATGAGGAAATATTAAAACGGACCACAACTGGTTTCAGCCTCGCGTTTAATTTTAAGGGGAAAATCCCCTGCTTTCCGCAAAGCCCAGGTGAGTGAGTGTGTGTATTGGGCTGAGTGGATATGAATCTCCCTCTTCTTCCATCGGAAGAGAAACTTCCTCCTTCTTTCCTTCAGAATAATGTCCTGCTGCGAAGCCGAAATCGGGGAAGAAGGAGAAGAAGAACGAGTGGAGGAATTAAAAGGAACCTTTGGACAAGGACAAAAAATGAATCCCATCTTTGTCATCATCATCATTATTCCCAACGTCATACTTTCCCTATTAAATTTCCTCTCCCAAAAGGGAAGAAGAAGAAGAGTCTGTCTGCTTTGTGGTGGTTCCTTCTTCCTTTTCTTCCAGCAATGCACACACACCCACTTGAACAAAAAAGGAGCCTTTCCTTATTTTTTCCTCTTCAAAAAGACCCTTTGAGTGACAGCAACCCAAGGAGCAGGAGAACCATCCCCGTACCGGCACGGCCGCCTCCCGCCAGTCTGCTTCTACCTGGCGGCCCGAAGCGCATTATAAACACACACAACCGCAGCAGCAGCAGCAGAAGACGAAAAACAGGTTCGCTGACCCCAATCCTAACCCGCAGACTAAGTTGAGTGAAGAAGGCACCTTCTCCTACGAATAATAATGCTTAAAAGGCGGAGACGAAGGAGCTTCAGGATAAAAACGGGCGACCAAACACATCAGCGAGATGCAGCAGGCAGGATGATGATGCGGTCGCAGGATTAACATTTATGCAGAAGAAGCAAATCTTTCAATCTTGACAAAACATCTCATCCCGCCCTTGTTTATTGAGATTGGATTGATTTGCTCCCTATGGATATTTTCAGAGGAGACTTGAACGCTAGTTGGCTTCAGGCCTGAAACAGAAGCAATTCTGTTGCCCAAGATAAAGAAGAAGAAGAAAAGGAATCCCATGTTGGGAATCAGAGCCCACTTTGTCTTCCATCTCTCCAGCTGAGCAAATGAACGATCCACGAACTCTGTTTGTTGCCTTCTGCGTTGAGCGGCGGCGGCGGTAGCACTATGTGGTATGTAGGAACAGAGGGCCCAAAAAAGAAGAAGAAGAAGTATAATAAAGGAATGTGGCCAAAAGCAAACACCTTCCAGCGAGAAAAAGACGAATATCATCATCACGATGACGCTTTTAAACGTTTTCTCCCCGCTCAACAGGTCTCTCTAAGACTCCCTTATATTATTATTTTTTCCCGAAAGTCATGGGTAGAATGAGAAAATCATAAGCTCGTTGGGGCTGCTTCGAGGAAAATACATTTCTCTGGGTGTGCAACACAAAAGGCTTACAGCGGGAGGCAGAAGAAATTCGAAAATTCATCGCTACTTCCTCCCTTTCTCCAGCTCGTGCTATATAAGCAAGAGCTTTTAAACCCATCTCGCATATATTCATTGATTTCTCCCTTATATTATGCATGTTTTCTTCCTCTTTTCCAACTCAAATTGCAGAAGAAGAAGCCTTTTAAACATCTTTTAAACATGGTGGAAGAAAGATGAGTGGAATAAGTGTGTAAAAGGTGAGGAGCATGGAAAAAGAACCTTTTATGGCCGCGAGTTGAACCGAGCATAAAACATTGATGTGACTTCTTCCTTCTTTCACACTATTCTGGGGTCACCATGAGCAGCAGCAGCCAAGAGCGAACGAAGAGGAGAAGGAGAAGCAATAAAATACTCTTCTTTATTTATTCTCTTCTTGCATTCAAACAACACACACGTGGAGCTGGAAAATGAGATTGTAATCGCAGTCCCTCGTGGCAAAAAGGCTTTCAAATATAGAAGAAGGGCTTTGATACTCATCAGCAATCAGCAAACACAGCAAGGATGGGACTATCAAAAGTTAAAAAGTGAGCATAAGCAAATGAATGAAGTCGCTGCTGGGTAGGCAGTATTATTATCGAATAAAATGCGGAAACCCAACTGAGCAAGGGAAATAGCTTTTTCGCCTCACTGTACTGACCCTTCCATGTTATTATTGCTATCATCATCATAATCTCGGTTAAAAGTCATTTTCGTCCCCCTGCCAAGACATTGTTGTCGCTCATTTTAGCCATTATTACATTGCCTGCATCAGGTATTCAAGAGACAGCAGGCGCGGACAAATAGTACGACACGGCGACAAAAAATGAGGCAAGACGACGGATGAATAATAAAATACAACAGGCAACTTTCTAATTCGCGCCTCGTTGTAAAAACACTAAAAAGACTTCTTGAAAATGTTGACGTTTATTGAGGAATTCCTTGCCTGAATAAAGATCGGTATTTTCCCCTCTCTCTTTCAATGGGGTTTGTTTGATGATGCCCTGAGCTGATAAGAGGAGAGGAAGAAGGAGCTTCTTGGGGGTGAATTAGGTCGAAACAATTCGATGATTATATAGCGCCCCCGTCGGGTAGTAAAAACATCGCTTTCGGTTCGTTCCACCCTTTTGTTGGGTACGCGAGGCAAGTGTCCCAAAAAGGCATCGTTGGCCATAAAACGGAAGCAAAAGACGACATCAAAGCGAGAAGAAAATAACTTCAAGAGGGCGTCGTAAAATAACGTTAGCAAAAAGTTTCCTTTTTCGAAATTAACCTCTCGTTAAGAGAGTCGCGTTTGATTAGGGAGCTGCTGCGACCATAAAACGACCAGGGCCAGGGTTCATAATATACTCGACACCAAAAAAGAGTCGTGGTTGAGACATTAAAGCGAGGCTTGACCGGTGGCGATAAAACCCCTTTTTCAAACAAAAGCACAAATAAGACAGATAAAAAGATTTGCAGTCTCCGGTTTCACAAAGGGATTCAGAGCGTTAATAAAATGTTACCCGGTCTTTGAGGCTGAGCTCAAATTGAACTAATAAAAAGGAGCAAAGCCACAAATTCTTCTTTTTCACACCCTGCCTGCCGCATTTGGAGTCTGTCTTGAATAGAAATAATAAAGCTACTGCTAGCAGCAGTTGTTAAAAATGAGTGTCACGAAGCAACGGGAACGAAGAAGAAGAATAACTACTCAACACTACAAATGGAAGTTATTTTCACTTTGCCTCCACTCTGTATGCATGAGGTGAAGATGAGCTCTAAAAAGGCGAGGAGGGCCCAAAGATAATCATTTTAAGCCCTCTTTTTAAGTACTCGTAAATTCGGTGCTAAGAGTAAAAAGAAGGCTAATAATAATCATAATCCCTTGCTGTTCCATGTTCGTCCAATCAAGATGAACCATCAGCTCAAGAAAGAAGAAGAAGAAGAAAATAATCTCTCTAGCCGTAATTTCTTGTTCATTAGTCTCACAAGTCCCCCCTATGCAGATTTCAGCTACTGCTGTGATCAGCTAATCGGGAGGCTTTCTTTCTTTATAAAATAAGAAGATCAACTCGCAGGCAGGCAGGGCTGCCATCAGGCCACCACCACCCGCTGATCAAGCCAGAGAGATAATCAGGGTTGATAATGATGAAAAACGGGACAGGACAACTTTCTATTTCGGGCAGTAGCAGCACCGGTTGCATCAATTAGAATTCGGTGCAGGTACGCATACAGCTCAAAAAGTGTTATTAAGGGTAGCAGAACAGTCACTACTACTCTCGGTACTTTTTACGATGATCGTTATAAAACAGAGTTAGCAGGCAGGGGACTAAGAAGTGTTATCGACTCCCGACATGCAATCGGCCGACGGAGGAGGAGAATATAATAAGAGATGGACTGCGTGTAGAATGAAATGGAAGCAATTTTTCAATAAAGTGTTAGTTACCCTTAGTCTTTCTCCGCGTCGCTTTTTTGGAGGTAAAGTGTTAATTACTCCACAGAGAGAGAGAAGGAAAATTACCCCAGTCCCTGTTGTAAAAACCGTTGCAGCAAAATTTCAATTTCTTCGTTTATTGCCCCTTTTGATTATTACCACTCCTCGCTCTGGGGGAAAGAAATTAAATAATATTATTGGAAACGACCGCAGCAGCAGCAACTATTGTTGTTTTCCAGCGAATAATGATTTTCATCTAGCCCGAGGGAAGGAGGGAGGGAGATAGATTTGAGAGACAACAAACCCTTTGGATGGGGTTAAAGTTGCTGCTGTTGTCTCTAGGGGCGAGTCACTGCTGGTTACTTAACACTGTAAACAGATCGTTCCTAATCCGTCCATTAAAGGATTATCATTCCATACACAGAGAATGAGAGGGCTACAAATTTTGATTCGCGTTTATTGAGTATGAGCTCACTGAGCAGCGCACACCATCTAATACGCGACGCTGAATCTAATCCCCGTCCAATCTATCCAACAGGTGAAATTGTTCAAAACAACGACGACGCTGAAGTTCTTTTGCCTCGGAGGTGCAATTAGCTGGTGCAGCAGGACAAGCTAACAACGATCATCCTCCTCCAGCCAAAACAACAACAATGCTGAGAAGAAGAAATCCCCATCATGAAGTTGATGACCTGAAGAAACTTGATAGCCCAAGATGAGTTTCGTGAGAGAGACAAAGCGGATTATTTATGCAGCAATATTTGCATCTCTCACAGGAAAGGAAAACCACAGTGGTTTCAAGATGAATAAACCCACCACAATTGTCAGCTCGCCTATAAATCCCATTGGTCACTTTGCATTATTCCTCCGCGCCAGTCATGCGTGTGATTAGATTCCGATCGGACGATATGATAACGACGACACATATGCTGCTGCTGAGGAATTTCAGAGGCTTTCTTACTTCCAAGAGATCTTTCAGCAGTATGTGCAATTTGTCTTGCAAAGAGGGGTAAAAAATGTCTGATTGACAGTTAATTCCCTGCTCGAACACTGCACTGGGGATCTTCTTCTTCACATCTTGTGAGAAAGAGAAACTCTGGAATACAAAGTTGCTAATTCAGAGTCTTTTGTCCAAACTTGGCAAGTGACCTGTTGTTGGATCTGCTAGCAAGCCGTGTCCATCCCAATAATAATAACAGCAATGTCTAAAGTGGGATTTTATGCTAACAAGAAGAATGAAATGTAAATAAGCCCGGATTATCCACAGTGAAAAAATAAGATGATTTCTTGGCACCAATGCAGCAGCATCATTTGAATTGTCATCATGAACTCCTTTTGGAAGGAACAGAAAGAAGCCCTTAAATTATCTCATCAATGTCAGCAAGAAAAGTGTTTCCATTCTCCTCACTCGCTCAAATTATGGCAGCAGGCAGAAGAAGAAGTGTTGAACACTCACAACACCTGCGAAAGAATTTAACCTTGATTTTTGTCAAGTCTTCTTCCTCCTCCTCTCCACCTCCATACATCAAAGTGAAAATAATCATAATAAAATGCTCGCAAGGTCAGAAGGAGAGGAGACGTTATCTGCAGAGTCCATCTCGAAAGAGTGCCAAAGAGCCGTGAAGCTCATTCAAATGTGTCTCGTGCGCATATATCGCATTTAAAACATTCGATCATCTTCCTCTTCTCCGTTTTGGCACCGGCAACATATCATTCATTCCCATCGAGGAGGATTCTCAAGGATTTGCTCTTTCATTAGGGTGTATTAATATGTGCCTCTCTGGGTGGCTCAAATGGAATGCCAACATACCTGTAATTAGAAAGAATGGGGAGTTAGGGATGAGAAGAAAAGATGGTCTGCTGTGTGCATGCTAATGATCATCCTTCTCTTTGGCCACAATGATGATAGGCTCAGAAAATGGGAATTAAGCGCGCTTTATTATCATCTTGCAAAGATAAGCGCTGAAGGACACTTCCAAGATGGATTTGAATATATAAGAGGAAGGGAATAATATTTTTAAAGCCAACGTCCCTTTTTATCTATAATGAGAATTGGCTGAGCAAAGATCTTTATAATGGGCTTCTTCGGCGGCCCCCACAAGTTGGCCATTTTCGCCATTAGGATTAGAAGAAGGAAGGACGACGTCAGGCAGGTGCTAAAGAAGAAGGAGGAGGAAAAGGTTGCATTTTTACGGCCAATTTCGAAAATCTTTCGCAATAAATATTCCGCGACCAAAAATATATTTGGTGAGCGATGAGCGAAGGAATTTAATAATAAGGAAAGAGGATCGAGGAAGGTACTTTTTGCACAGGAATTTTGTTAAGGCAAGAGCGATGAGTGAGAAAATATTAATACACTCCTTTTTGCCGTCAGTATCCTTTCCCAACATAATCGAAGATGGTTCTTTCATCCATTCATGCTGCTCGCTCATGCCGCTGTCATCCTTCCTCCTCCTCCTCCATCTTATCACAAGAAGAAGGGGACAAATATTCAGCAGGAGAATCTTGTTTATCAGTCAAACGTTCTTCTCCTTTTGCACTTTCACCTTTTTCTTCCTCCCCGGCCGACACACGAGCGAATATTCCGTACAAAAGGCTTGTGTTCAGTGGACACCACCACTCACTGTATATGCATATGTGGGCTTTGTAAGTGTGGATGGGTTTTTGCTAGACAGGCTAAGTGATGGCGGGAACTTTGAAGGAAGGTGGCACACGCAGGCATAAAATAAAAAGGAAGGAGAAAACGTGGTTTACTCTGGTCAATGCATAAAAAAGCAGCTAGGGGAGATAAATCTATCTCTCGTAAGAGAAAAGGGGGGTTTAGTGCGCGAGAGAGATGCCAATTACGGCCCTGCCAGAGGGCAAGCGCAACCAGTTAAAAACCTATTAAAAGACCGTATATTTTTACTTGCAAAACAGGGTCTAAAATAAACAGAAATAGAGAGATCGACGACGCAAGACTCAAGCCGGTTTTTCGCATCATAATTGGCTCCAAACTGAGTTCTTCTCAGTTTTTATAGTCCGTGCGGATATTTCTGACTGATTCCTTATGACACGTGACCGTATTGGGAATAGCAGCAGAGAGACAAAGATATGCATACGCCGACTCTAAAAGGAGCGGTTCGAAAATTAGGAGGAAGGAGTTCGCAAATAGCATTATTAATATTTCCTCCGATTCCCCCTGCTGAGCGAAGAGCAAAAGTCTTCTCGTTAGTCGATTGATACAAAACGAAGTCGAGTTCTTTAATGGAAATAAGAGTAATAACAAAGATGATCATACCGGATCTTCTGCAGAGTTGAAGTGGAAAACCGCGCCCAAATAAATTCAGAGTTCATGATTATTCATGGGATCTTTTCTTCTCCTTCTTCCTGAATGGAAGAAGAAGAATGTGCGACTTGTTTGTTCGAAAATAAGATTTCCCTGAAGACGACTCGGAAAGAAGAGCAGATCGAATTGAGTTGAAGGCGTGAACGGAGAACACACAAATTGATGTGTAATCAGATCTCAAACACGTCGAGGCCACGCTCACACGAGCTAAAGATCGATGCAAAGAGCAGCCTTAAGCAGTCATCACGGATGGCTGCCTTCTTCAACCGACAAACAGAATTCGATGATGATGTGGTGACGAAAATTGTGTTTTAAAAATGAACACGATATTATTAGAAGAAGACGGTCGTTAACCTCTCGCGAAAAGAAAGAGCATTAGAAGATTATTGTCCAAATATGGGCTTGAAATTGCGATTTCAAGGCTAGAGAGGGGAAAGTTCGTTGGTAAGTCAACGACGACGACAATGAAGAGGATGATAAGATGCAAATTTCATGGCAATCCGGCGCCCCGAGCGACGTTCGTAGTATAAGAGCCCAAACCCATCATTTTTTGTCAATGATGTTGCTGCTCGCTCGCCTGCCCGTTGATTACACTAATGCACCTTAAAATGAGCGCTTTTTGTTCCTCCAAAGACGACGTTATTATAAGTTATATCATAACCTCGACCTCCCAATAGTTGTACGTTCTGCCTCCATCATCTACGCTTAGCTTTTTTATACTCGAGCAACGCACTTCAGCCCAAAGATGAAGAAGATGATCAAAAAATTCCTTTAAAAAGCGAACGGACCAATGCAGAAATTATGATGATGTTGCCTGTGGTTGTTGCTTGGGCAGTCATGCGAGAAGAAGAAGAAGAAGAACTTTCAGCTATGTTAATAACGCTTCCAGCAATCTCTTGAGTACAACATAACATGGAAAGAGAGCTAGAGAGAGGCGTAATTGCAGTATCGCCGCGGCTGAAAGTAGCAGTGTCAAAATTGCTTCTCATAAGCGGTTATAGTTTGTAATTTCGGGCCGTTGCTCCTCCTCCTCTTGCTATCTCTTCTTATTGCCATTATGATGATAAGATGTGTCTCATTAAAAGAAGCTTCATTTCGTGACTGGAGCAGTTTAAAACGGAGGCCAGGAAATGAGCTTTTGACCAAATAATAACAGCCTAGTAGTCGTCCTCATTACTGAGGCGATCTCGTGATCTGCCCCTTATTTAGACATCAAAGTCGTCTCCTAATTAAGGCCACATTACGACATTTCTTTTTTTGTTTTCCTCCTGTTGGGTGTCATTATTCCGAAAGTCTTTCTTTGTGTGACCTAAAATGGGCGAATACGCATTCGTCTGTGAAGAGGAAAAATAATAATTATAATCACGGCTCAATCAAAAATGACGAAAATTGAGCGGTAGTAAGATGCAGTCCGCCCAAATCGGGACAAAGCAAGACTTTGATTAGTGATTATTTTCGTGTGTGGGGCAGAAGAAAAACAAAGAAATGTACGAGGAAACGAGAATTGCTATTATTATTATCGATTGACGGTTAGAGCGAAAAACAAAATGCCGAAAAATAATGAAACATTGTTGCCCTTAAAGCCGCCGCCGTCGTATTAAACCGTTTCCACCTCGGGGGCAGCCAACAAATATCGATCAAAACCTTCTTCTCTTAAACAGACATTGCAAGGTCAGACCTTTTTCTTATTGCCAAACGTGAAATTGTCGGGGTGGACAAAAGCATTAATGATGCCCTTGGCCTTCTTCTCAGATCATCATACAATGAAACATGTCGTCGCGAGTGTCATCAGCCAATTTGTCATCTTGTTTCAACTTTCTGCCCGCTGGCCATGCCGAGGTGTAAAATTTGAACGTCACCAGCTCAAATTATGAGGTTTCCGCCGCCGAGATCCAACTCTGACAGAAGCATCGCAGACGTTTCTTTTTCTCACGGAAAAAGGGGCGGTTTTCGGTTTAATTCCGTCCGACCCAATACTCATCTATAAGAGAAAACAACAAGGATGGAGTTTCTAAGCTTTTTTTGCTGTGGGATCTGGATCCTTTCAGAGTCGAGCGCAAAAACGTTGAAGCTGTTCAATACATAATAAAGCAGGTCTCTTTACTCATTTCTTGTGCCCAAAATCTTCAAGAGTTTCTTCTTATTCCTCACACTTTTTATAGAGAGAACCAAGTTGAGAAAAAGCAGCTTCGTTTAAGCACAAACAAAAGAAAAGAGTTTCTTTCTAGCTCCATCATAAGTTTATTATGAACGAAACAAGGGAAGAAGAAGAAGGAGAAATAATCTCACTTATGCATCTCTTTCCCCGAGTTTCTCTTTCTTTGCACTCAGCCAACAGCATTTTAATATAATCCGGTCCAAATCGGCCTACCTTGCAACCTTGAGGCTGGAAAATGATCTCGATACGGTAACGATCCAAACAAGCCAGATTTCCTCCTCTCTTCTTTATTATTCCGTGCAGGCCGTTTAAGACAAAATTGGAGCGCGTGCAGCAAGGTTAAGATGATGATGATTTCCTTGATACGAATATTACAAGACTGAAGATCAGGGGCAAAGAAGATTGCATAATAAATCTCAGAGGTGAGTTCGTTTTGTCGATGCCAAGCGAGATCCAAAAATGTACACGTGGAGCGAGTGCCATTAGTCTCCGAATTCCTCCGAGCAAGTCTCCTCCTCACCTCCGATGACCCTCCTCCAATGTCCATCATCCATCACATTCGGAGGAGTCCAAAATCATCCACCAAAAATAGCATTATTTTCCATGTCAAACACGGACAAACTTTTTACGAGACAACAAGCTTCTTTCCAAGCCCATAGCTGTCGCAATAAAAAAGAAACTGATTTTTACAAGAAGGGCTTTATTGCCTTTCTTGAACACAAGTCCGTTTGGAGAAACTATATAAAAGCACAGCAGCCAAACAAACCCAAATTGTCTCTTCTTTTCTTCCCTGCCCCAGCGGGGGAAACAAGATCTCTCGCAGAGACAGAAAATAATCTCTTGACCGCATTCTGCGTTTTGTGTCACCTGAGCTGTAACTTGACTCCAGTTTGTTTAGAGGCAACACATTTAGTCCGACAGAAGTAAACATTTAGTCCGAATTTGACATAGTACCCAGTAGTCCGATCTTAGAGGTACACCATTAGTCCGAATCTTTCCTGGGGGTGTTCACTAGACCGAACACAGTTGTATAACATAAGTCCGAATCTGTCTGAGGGTGTTCACTAGTCCGAACACAGTAGTTTGACATTAGTCCGAATATGTCAGGGGCTCTCACTAGTCCGAATGCACAACTAGTCCATTAGTTCGAAATTTTCTAGGGGGTTAGTTTATTCTATATTAGGTATAGATGAATATGCAAATAATATTTAATGTATCAACTTTCTTAAGTAACATATATCACAAATAACATTAATTTATTTAGTTAAGTTACAAATAAAAAAGTAGTATAATAAATGATTATGGCATATTTAAATTAGTTAAACTGTGTAATACATGTATGTGCATGATGAGAGATGTTCTAATATATTATTGAGCAGAAATGTTTAGTTCAGTTAAAATACTTAGAAAGCACATTACTCTGTTATTAACAGGTATTTTTAACTTAACTAAATGAATAAATATTATTTGTGTTATATGTTACTAATCATGTACGAGTATGTCTAAGTTCATATTTTTGTTTAATTATGCTCAACCTGAAGTCAACTTATGCTTACTCTGCTGTCGGACTTATGCTTATAAGCTGTCGGACTTATGCTTACCCTGCTGTCGGACTAATGCATACAGTTACAATGTAGTCGGACTAGTGCACACTTCCAATTCGACCTAGTGACCAACTTGAATGTAAATTCGGACTATTGATGTACTATGTAGTTCGGACTAATGACAACCCTTGTTCGGACTAGTGCCTTACTTGCATTTTCGGACTAAATATGTACTAAGAGTCGGACTAAGTGGTGGACGTCGTTTGTTTATCATATCCACACAACAACATCAGTCAGTTGTTTTTCCCAGGCAAAGTTCGTTGTTGTCAATATAATGGCAGCAATTTGCATCCATTAGTGGTAATCTCTGTCGGAAGTTGATCATTCTATTCCACCATACAGAGGAGAATGATCATAAGTCACCCAAAATGGAAAAGAAATGACACAGCGACGAGGCAAAAACAGAGTTATTTGTCGTCTTGGGTCGCTGCCTCAAAGTTGAATAATAGATCCCTCAATTGAAAAACACACACAGCGAAATTTTAATGGTTTTTGGAGACGACTTCTTCTCCCAGCTGCAATGCAGCTGAACTGCTGGTAATGATGATCCTCAAGAAACCAAATTAAACAAGGCCACAAAAGGTTTATTATTGTCACGACTACTCTGTTGTTGCTGCTCTGCTTATTCTGTAGTATGATCATCATTAGCGTTCAACTGGGGAAAAATAAAATAAAAGAGGGGAAAAACAAAAGTAGGGGAGCAAGTTGACGTTTGATTGGCAACCCGTGGAAAAGAAGGGCGAGGAAGACTCAAGGGTTTACGAATAAACAAAGTAATATTGTAATAAAGCTTGTTATTCTGTGCGCCGTCTAAACAGCTCAGCCCAAAATCTCTTTCGTTGTTTTCGAGTTGTTGCACCTTGTAATTATCCCTCCTTCGCCCACGCCCAAAGAACCTTTTTGTTTCTCCTGGGCAGCTGGAGCAAGCAAGAAGCAAGGACTGACTGACCCCAAAATTGGATCATCTTGCGACGACGAAAATGACCTACTAATAACGACAGCAGTTTGGTCGCCAGCAGGAGAAAAGCGACGCAACAACTTTGCGCGCCAAAAACCGTCCCATTATTTAGCCAACTCTCGGGTCATTGATCTACTCTCCAAAACGACACACCCACTTGCAGAAAACGTATAAAGATGTCATCATGAAGGCTGTCATCATTATCAAAACTGGACCTCTTAGCATCATCGTTGACTTTGCGTTGTGGCCTGTTGCCTTTTAAGAGTATTATCTCTTCCCTTGAAAGGACTTCATCTTGGACCGGGCGCCGATATCGATTACTCAGCCACCTCCTCCTCCTTCATTTTCGAGACAATGGCTTCGATACAACGTAATAACAACGCTGCTGACCCTATTATAACCACTCAATCTTGGATTATATAAAAGCATTTCGAAGATTAAAAGGCAGAAAAACAGCGAGATAAAAGATTGCTCGTGCTCGGACTTGCTTCTCACTCGAAAGGTAATTACACCCTCTTGGATTTCAGCAACATTATCTCCAAGAAAGAAAATATAAAAGAGAGCCTTCATTCGGGCCAATTTGGGCTTTTATATTCCATTCAGCTGTATTCTTCTCCAAATGAGATTATCCGTCCTCAGTGCAGTAAATGATAATAAGACTCGTCTGAAAGACACAGTTTGTTTAATAACGGAGCTGGCTCATTGTTCAAACTGTGTAACCGCTTTTGGGAGAAAGAAAGAATATGTCAAAAAGCGTCGGTCTCATATCATCTGTGTCTTATGTCCCATAATAAGCAACAACAATCTCTCAAGATGGTTTGTAGCTGTTGGCCTCTGCGGTGACCCCGACGTATTCTATGCAGAGAGTGAGTTTTCTCTTTTGAGCCATAAAACGTCGCCGTGTCCATTCTTTGCTTAGGCGGGGGTCCCAGTGATCTCTGAGCAAGATATGGCTACAGACGCAGAGAGAGGGCAAACAAAACGCTTTTATGAATTGCATCAGGGCTGCCAGTTTACAGTTGCCGTAGTACTTGCTCATTGAGGTCAGCCCTGCTTCTTTTCTGCTGAGGTGTGGGAGAGGAAGACCGGGAAGCTAGATAATAAAGGAAGCTCATCATATTTTCCTGCTTTGTATGCCACACATCGCGCCACCCACCATTCTTTACAACTTAGTCGGGGATGGGCCGCTCAGGGCAAAGAGAGAAGAATATTTTCTTTGGCTACCGCTGTTCATAAAATAATTAGGTGAAGAAGAAGATAATAAATGATCTAATGCGCCGGCGTAAATGAGCCAAAAACGATCCTTGACAAAAACAAAGTTTCGGAGAATTTTATACTGGCAACTGTTTAAAAGTCTTCTTTGTTTGCGATCCGAGGCTGGAATTTGATGCTGCGTGCAAAAACGCCCTAATGAGAGGCGAAGAAGTCTCAAACTGGTCATTAAAAGGCACCTTCCGAGCCAAATAAGTGCATTCAAGGCGTTGATTTGACCAACACCAGACAATAAAATAGGTGCAAGCTTGGCGGAAAAATTTGCTCGAAATGCAAAAAGTGGACCTCGTGGAGAAGTCAGATAATGGAACTGCTTTGCAAGAGGGAAATTTATGCCTTTTGCCAGAACAAGTTAACTACACTCTTCTATTTCTCCCTCCAGGTGTTTCACCAAATGTAGCACTTTTACACCCTGCCAAGAGTGGAAAACACTCATTTTTGGTATGGAAAAATCATTCCTGACCATTGCCCATTTATCAGCTGCTGAAGTTGACCTCCCCCTCCCCACTCTTCCCCCTCCGAGGTCAAATCAGCCTCCGAAGACTGATGACAGGTCGTAGCTCTTTTCTTGACTGAGCTCATGAATGAGCAATGCACTTTGCCCACTTTTTACCTTCTTCTTATTCCAAGGAAATGAGTAAAAAAGGTTGGAACAGTAATGGCGTCATTTTTCTTGCGCCGTTCTTACTTCGTTAGCAGTGTCGGTCGGCCGGTCGAACTCAAGAAGAAACGCCATTAAAATTCATTGCAAATTGTTATTCTGGTTGTTGCCAGTTTCAACTTCTTCTTGCATTGCATGAGGAAATTGAACTTTCTAGAATGTTAACAAGCTGTTGCAGAGAGACGACCGACTTTTTCATTCGTATGAAACAGAGCTGGCACTTATTTTAATCAACCACTCGGGTACGTAATAGAAAAAGAAATTCCATCTTCGCACCTTGTGGTGATTGCAATGTTGTTTTTGCTACTCCTTTGAATCTCCCCTTTGAGGACAAAAAGTAACAAAAATTCCTTTCTCTTCCGCAAGTTTTTGCCTTCTGAATAAGGGAAAGAAGGTCTCTTTATAAAAGGTATGGGATGCAAAAAGCACGACAAGAAATTTGAGAATGGACCCTAAACCATACTCCTTGATCAGTTAGGCTTTAGCTATCCAAGAGCAAATTCAGCTCGTATTGGAGTCGCCTAATTTATTTTTTTCGCCTCGTCATCGTAGGGTGACCATCACACTGACGACGTGAATATAACTCATACGGCTTATGCATACATACATCTGAGAAGGAGCCCATTGTAAGCGCGAGGGAAGAAGGTTTATATGCATACGCCACCATCATCTTACGTTAAGAAATGCAGTGTTCTAACTGCTTCTTTCTCTCTTTCGATTATGTTTCAGGATAAGATTACAGCAAACGAGCTATATTTGCAGATCCACGAAATAGGAATTGATGGCCTTAGAAAAATGACACTTGCTTGGCAGGATAAAAAAAGGGAGAAGAAGAGCTATTATTTGGCTGACGGCTGAAACAAGAAGAATATCTTGCAAAATCTCCTCTTTCCATACGAGTAAGTCACGAGAGACAAGAGAAAGAAGATGCCAAATATTTGCTTGCAAAACTTCTTCATTCCCCCGTTCGATTTATTATTACGATCATAACCGCTCGTTCTCATGCAATCTCAATATGAAGCAATGTTCTTGGCTGCTGCTCACTCAATTGACCCCCGCCGACCGCTAGGGTCATGAGAACGGCGCTGTTTTACATATTCATAGTCTTCATCGAGAGAAGGAGAAGAGATCTAATCGTCATTGACGCAATAAGACTTGCACTCAGCCGAAAATGAGACGTGACGCACGTTTGAGAATGCACAAAATGCGTCAGGTTCAATCGTGATGCGTTTGGCCTCTCAAGAAAAAGAGGAATCTCAAACGGTTTTCTTCTCTGTGAGCTTGAGTCTCTTTTTCCGGGAATACTCGAGAGAATTCTCTTCTTTTTGTCATCAGCAGTTCGTTTAATGAAACTCACGATCTCGCCATTGTTGATCCGGAATTACGAATTTTAATTTGGTGTGTCCTTTAGACTCATACCTAGAAAGAAGAGTAAATAAACAAGTTATAACGAGGATTACGATTTATTACTTACACGACGACGACGTCAGATTGAGAGGAAAAATAAGTCGTCATGTCATTACTTATAATAACAACGATAATGATACGGCAGTCCCGTCTTTAGAAGCTGCTTTTTAGCCCCATATGCATGTATATTCAAAGCAGCTGCTTCTCAATACCGTACACAGCCGTCGTCGACGACGACTCTTGTATACTTTTCTCCTCCTTCCTTTCAATCATGTATCTGGATAGCGAACACTAACCATATACTCTAACAAGCTATAGCGGGCCCCCCTTTCTTTCTTAAGCCAACAAGCCAATGTTATCATTCAAAATGAAAAGTCACAAAAAGAGTCGAAGAAGAAGGAGAAAAAGGCTGAAAATGAAGAGAGAGATGTTGTCTGTACCGTCCATCTTTCTCTCTCTTTCTTTGTCCGGTTGGCCGCTCCTTCTCCTCCAACGTTTGTTTGTCTTGTTATAAAAAGAGAAGAGAAGCCCCAAAAGGAAATGAAGGCAGATCGACAGCAGATGTAAAGAAACTTTTTAATCAAACAAGACAAAAACGCCTCCTAACAAGCTCTCCCACTCCGCTCGCTGTCTTATTCTGTTTACGGCTATTAAGTATTCGTACATGCATGCATAGCTTTCATAGTGACAAAAACTCTTTGAACCCGACAACAACACTGTGAGTGAGTGACGGCCCGGTATTTTATTACAACAAGGAGGAGGCCACGCATGAGTAAATCCTTTTTAAAGAAGCCTCACTCGTTTGTCATATCGACGTTGTCGGCAGGGGTGAGGGATCCTTAAATTATTCAGTAGCAAGACAACGTGATTGTACACTAGTTGTTACATGTTTAAGTGTCTTCCCTGGCAGTGATATGAACGCCAGCAAAATAGCTGCACGCATATTTAGTGTATGGGGAGTGAAAGAATGCGCCCTTCTTACGGGCGGTTTTGGGGTAAATAGTATGAAGAAGGGGTCTATAATTTACTTGTTTGCAGCCTGTTGTGCTGTATATAAATGGAGTAAAAAGTGGCGTGTTTTAAGGAGGCAAAAATTGTTATAATGTCAAGTATGAGAAAAGAAAGGGGGAGCGTTTTTATGTTCCCCGTCACTAACTATGAATCAACTTGTCTGACGAAAGAGAAAAACCTTTTATTATTATTATTATCATTGTGAAGAGCTTTCTTTCCTTCTTATCTTCATTTTCGACAAGTTGAAATGATAATTACCTCTCATGCGAAAGATTAAAAAGACAACTGCGGTTGTGTTTAAAGAAGTTGCAGCAGCAGCAGCTTTTAATAGCATGCCTTTTTGCACCCAGAGAGAAAACACGACTTTTGAGCAACTCTGGGTAATGAAAAAACTCATCGCTAGCATTTTATGAAACAAAGGTTTTTGCTCCTCCTTTCAAGCCTGTGACGAATTTCTTCAGACAATGAACAACGCTTGGTAGACATGCAACTGGAGAGGCATTTAATGATATACTATTGCAGTTAGTAGCACCGAGGAAAAAGGTCAGAAAATAGCATGAAGTAATATTCACACTAAATGAAGATGAGAATTCTGATCGCAAGAAAGGTTCTTCATCAGCATTCAATTTTACGCGGAAAGAGAGAACGAAGAAGGCCATTAATGCACATTTCGGTCTCTATGAGGCCTTAAAAGGAAGGAGGGGAAAATGCAAAAGTGTTGAAAATCCGCTAAACCGACTTCTCACAAAGACCTGTTTAGAAACAATAAATCAATTTCGCTAGTTTGCAAAAAATATATTATGCAAAGTGAAGATCTCAACACTTTCTAACCGTTCAAAAATGAACATTTTGATTCTCCACATGAGTCCCATTACCAGCCATTCTTCGTCATTTATTTTGTAATCCCAACTGTGAAATAAGATCATTACAGCGAGGAGGAAAGAAGAATTAAATGTCACACAGAGAGTGTCGCCATCATCACTTCAAGAATCTTTCAAAACGCCATTAATAATAACAATTCTTTCCTCCCAAGAAGCTGACAACACAAAAGAGAACCAAATTAAATTAGAAAAAGAACAACGAAGTCTAATCATAGCTTGTCATCATCGTCCACAGATCTGTATGTGTCATCCACCGACGTACAGCTTCTCGGTTAGAGATCGGTGCCACCACCACAATGAGAAGGGACTTTTTGTGTGGGAATTTTCGTCACAAAAAGGTTTCCCTTTTTGAGCAGGATTCACAGTGTGATTCTAATATAATTAATCAGACAAGAGCCAGACTCGTTTTTATCACTCCGTACGTGATATTACCTTATACGGAAGCCAGATTACAAGACGGAGAAACACACCATTACTCTTTTTCGGGTGGAAAAAACGGGACATGACTGATCTCTGAAGTGAAGTGTCCGTCGTGGTCCATGCCAAGAATAGACTGCGTGGACTGCCATATGGACCAGAAATCACCGTAATTTCGCCACGAGGATCCTTCAAAATCCCAACGAGCTTTCGGCTGCGTCTGCCAACTGCAGGCTCATCCATCAAGAGCCCAACTTGATACGAGAGAAGGAAAAGCCAGAATCATCATCATCTTGCTCATCACAAGACTGCTCGAATCTGGAGGCAAAAACGAAAGACAGTTGGAATCTACAGAAATACTTGGTCGTGACCGCCAAAAAAAGACAATTTTGTCGCCAGTTTGACTTCCTTCCTCTCAGCTCTGCTATGCAAGCGCGATCCGGACGGGAGATTAATTAAAGCCTAACGAACTCAAGCTGATTTTGCGAAATGAGATTCCCCCTTGGTAGCAGGAATTCAAAGAGGATTTCATGTGTAAGTTTGGTAATGCAGGATGTGCTCAGACGAAGAAGCCATTTCCAACCCTTATTTTTCCCATGGCCTCTGCCAGAAACGGACTAGGTTGTAATTGGGCTCTTTGTACGCGACTTTTGCGCCAAAATTTCTAAGCTTCCTGCTTTGGCTTAAAGAGGGCAGCACTGTTCTTGGCCTAAAGTATCGAAAAAGAGTGTAGTATATAGTGCATAACTTTGAAGGGCATAAAATGGGACTTAGAGGCTTGAAGAGTTTGTTGTTTGATCTGATATCTTACAATATTAATCTTGCATTTTAGTTTACATCAACATTGCTCGTTCATATATAATTAATTTAGGCATAATTATGTCATAAAGATTTGATACTTCACGAACAATCTGGCCTCCATATAAACAGGAATGCCAGAAGATTTTTACAGAATGTTGGTCAAATAAATATGTTATCTCTTCCCACATTTACTGAGAATATATTGAGTAGGAAACATATGCTATAGTGCTTATTATTATTATATGTTTTATAATGTCGAATTAACAATTTAATATTGGATCAGGCCGCATTATATTGCCTAAAATGGCCAGTAAGGCCTTTCAATTGGCTACCTGGTAGCCCTAGGAGAGGGGAGAATGCTACTAGGGACGAAAGCTGAGTTCAATGCGATCAATATAGTTTTTGAAACATTTTTGACATACGATTTTTCAAAGAAAACATATTTACTTCTACACAAGGCAACAAAAATTTATAAAAATGAGATACTATTTCAGTTAACTTTGAAAGGGTAGAACACTTATTATAACCAAGTGGTGATTTTTAGATCATGCAAAGCTTGTAATATTATCAACCCTCCCGACTCAGCAACTAAAAATGACAGTCAGAGACAAGTCATATACGAACAGATGGTACAATTACACTTGGGATACTATACAAATACAATACCAGGCTGTCATTAAGAAAGTGTTTTAACAAACACAGTCCTCAGCTCTGTAAATTACTGAATGAAAGATAATTATAGAATATAACTTAAATTATACTGGCATATGTTGTAGTCATTTTAATATATACTTGTCCCAAATAATAGTCAGTAGACCCTTGGGTTCATATATGCTTTCTTTGGGCCTTCTTGCCTGTGGCTGAGTGCCTGAGAGCTTAGAATTATTGGAGGCCAAGAACAGTGGCTCCTCCTGACGGTGGATTCATAAAGCTCAATAATTTTGGCGCAAAAGTCGCGTACAAAGAGCCCAATTGCGCTGGTGTGGAGAGAGAGAGGGTTGAGTGGGAAAATGGTCTTAAATAATAACAGCTTTACTCCGGAGCTTGACTTGAGCACACAAAGAGAGACTTTAGAGTCTTCATTAGTTACCATTCTCTGGACTTAAACGTTGGTGTAAAATGAGTCGTCAAAGCCCTTCGCGTGCTTAAAAACAGGACAGTAGACAGGATTAAAGCCGTTCGCTGTGCATTAGATAGAAGAACAACAACCCAAAAACCAGACGCCCTGTGGAGCTTTGGAAAAAGGATTGTCTTGTTCGGATTTCAACTGAATATTGGGTCTAATCCTCTGACGGTTTCGTGACGAGGACTGACCGAAGTAATGAAATAACAAAATGGGGTTGAAGAGCATGGACTTGAAAAGGGAGGGAGCTGAGGGCGGATCGGAAAATTACCGATTTCCTGTTGCTACCGTTTCGTCGTCTTCGTCTTGAAAGGCGATGAGAACTTTTAAAAGTTGCTTTTGTGTTTTTGTTGCCATAACTCTGGAGGCAAAAGGTCGAGAAGTATAAACGAATAAAAATGTGTGCTATTTACAATTTCCGAGAATTGTACTTGAGGAGGAAACAATATTATTATTATCAATTCCAACGAAGTTTTGAAGCCACAAATCCTCACACAGAAGTCGTTTTAACGGATTTTGCTGCTCTTTTTTTTCTGACACGGGTGCCAATATTGACATTGGAATCACCCTCCGTCCAATATTTAGTCACCCCTTCTTTGCACACTTTAAAGAAATAGAGGCAGCCAACTTTAGGCGACTTTTACGACGGAGGTTGCAATAAAAGTGCTTCCCGGATGGAGAAGACGACATCTTTATACCTCAATCTATAAAAACGGGAGCAGACTAATAAAATAAAATTAGGAAGAGCGCTTCTTCGTCATTGTGTCACATCTGGATTGGAAAATTACCCGTGACTTTAATTGAACTTGAGGACTATTCTTATTTTATTCCTTTAATGCCAAGCCGACGACGACAGTAAACGGATAAAAATAATCAGAACATTTTGTAGCAGCAGACCGCCCTTGAAGAAGGAGAATCCAATCCCAAACGAAGCCAATTACTTGAACAAGATTCTTCTTTCTTTCTTGTTGCTGCTGCATGACTGCTACTCTTATACTCTTCGTCTCTTCGTAGTATTGGGAGAACCCCAGGGGGGCATGTTCGTTTTCGAGAGCTCTTGAAAGAGACCCCATTGTATTATTGGGACTGCATGCAGCTTGCAGGCGGGGAAGAGCACTGAGATCGAACCTTTATTTGAGGAGAGTAATCCATTTGCTAGCTTGATGTGTCGATTGCAGAGTTCTGCGTATCTGGCAAGGACAAGAAGCAAAAGTAAGGATATTATATCGACTCGTATTCTTCTCTCACTTTTCGCATGGGGTGTTGAAAACGAACGTCGTTCTTGAAAAGCATTTTTGACCAGATTTTGGCAAGCTGGCTTCTGTTGAGTGATTGTAATAAAAGCTCGTATTGTGCTCCTCTTACTAAAGAGAGACAAAAAGACAAAACAAGGTGATTTACAGAATACGATATACGATCTTTGCCTTGAGAGAATGCTGCTTCTCCTGTTAAAACGTGACTATTCCTTTCTTCCCCGAGATGCTGCTGAGAAGACAAAATAAGAGTAAAGCTAGAAACAAAAACAAAGTAGACGACGTGATTGCCAGTTTAATTACACTGACTGCTGAGCGGACAAAAGCAGTCATCGAAATCAGAGGCGTTTTAAAACTAATTTTAATCAAGTTGGTTTTTGTCTCGTTTTCTAGCCCGGGGTATAATTGGCACGGGGAAGAGAAGAACATCGTGTTTAAAAGCCATTACGGAGGCATTTTTTGCTCCACCTTTACAGAAACTGATCAAATATTCATAGTCTTCCTCTCTGATTTTATTATTATTTCCCCCCTTGAGCGCTACTTTTAATACAAAGATGGCTTTGAGCATGACTCATCCTCCCTCCTTGTGCACATTTGAGCCTGTTTGTTGCAAAGAAAGAAGGTGTGGCAGGCAATTTCCAAAGGGGTGAGAGGAGAAAATATACTTTATGATCGGAGTCCTAATCATCTTTTAAAAAGGCGGAGTGAGCATATTAAGAGTCTTCTTCTTCTTCTTCCCGTGTGTGATGAATACGAAGAAAAACAAAAGCAGCAAATTGATGGATTCTTCTTCTTCTTCTTTCTACCTTTCAGTTTCGCCCATCAGTCACTCAGTCCAACAGTCAACTATTCGAAGAGAGCTATTGAAAAGAACGATTCACTCTCTAAAGCTCACGAAGAGATGAAAGAAAGAAACTATAACCAGACTTTCGCTTTTCATCGCGTTTGCAGCAGAGAGAGACTCGGAAGAAGAAGAAAACAGGGCGTAATTAAACCTAATCACGCCAGGCTAAAAGGGAAAGAAGAAGAGCAGTCTTACATACATACAAACTCGAGAAGGCCCCCCTTAAAAATGCACCAGTCACCAGAATGAACTACTACCAAAGCTTGGGAAAAACAGTTTTAAATGGATCGTGCATTTCGAAAGTGAAACTTGCCTCTTCCACTTTCAATCCGACTTCTGGTAGTACCACTTTGTTGTGTGTAGACCATGGGGTTATATTTATATATATGGCGTAGACATTCTTTAGGCACGGTTTTGTCCATGGAGGACGCAATAGAACTTGAATGTCTTTTAATCCGCGTCTAGTAGACGATATTTTGGGTCACGAGGGTCGTCGTCGTTTTTGTGTCCCCTCCCCTCGGGTGATTGTAACGCCGCCACTTGATCAAAAATGTGATGATGCCCCTCAGACAGAAGAAGGAGAGTCAAAGTCAGAAAAAGGGCAGCGTCACGAAATCTAGGGGGATCTTGGAAGTTTACTTTTTGGGCGTGATGCGAAAGTAAACTCGGGAAAAATCAGCCGTTTTGATACGGCACGATTAAATGCAAATTGCCCAGACAAGATGTTACGATATACATTTTTGCATTATGTGCATGTTCATGGGCTATTAAATGCAGAAAAGTGAAGGAAGAAAAGAGTTGAGCCAACTATTGGATGAAAAGCGGCGTTAAAATCTCAGAGCTGTTGAAAAAATATCCGTAAAATCTCCTTTTGTGTCCAAAGGAGTCAAATAAAAGAGTATTATTCCCAAGTGCGGAACCAACGCTTCGGTTAATAGGAATAATAACAAGGTGAAGGGGACGCTAACCACCCTAATCCATTGACATAGTAACGGCAGGGGTTGCACAGTGAGAATATACATCAGTGGCTGGCATTGAGCTGGTCAGCTCACTTGGGTAAAGCAGGTCATCGGGGCTTCTAACTAACAACTGGCTGAGCTCGCTGCAGCTAACCATAAATCTATTGTTGCCCCGACTTGAATGAGAAAACTAAATCCTCTCCTAATGATGATGCAGCTTTCAGATGTTCCCATACCGATATAGGGTTAAAAATAGACTTAAAGAGAGGAAGACGACGACGACATTTGAAGGAAGTAGATGTGGCATTAATTGCAATTATGATTACATCCGCAGGGCTCATTTTCATGTGTTCATTTCCTCTCATTCACGGACGGAGCAATTCCTGCCGCCAACAGTCACTGCTTTTATGAATAGCCCAAATCAACGAAATGAAAACGACGACGCTCCTGAGCAGCAGCAACAGAATAATAATCATCATCAGCAAAAACGGTCGTAATCATAATGATAGGAGAATAAAAGTCTCTTTTGTCGCCGGTTTTGCTCCTCAAGAAGGACGTCAGTTGGCTGAAACTGAAAGCGAACAATGGGGACAACAACATTTTAATTCCCGCTAAATCTTGAGGAAATTCTGTCTGCGCTTTGAGCAGGTGAATTGAGCGTGATTAGCCAGCTTCTTCAATCGATGACAGAGTCCATGATAATATTAGGGAGGCAGAACTATAATTTCTAAAGTGGTCAGAAATGCTCGCTGTTCAAACAAGACTCTTGACGACTCTATATTTAGACTCTTTTCAATGTAAACTTTGCCTACTTCCCGGTGGTGGTAGTCTTCACTACAAGCTCTCTTATTTACACTTCAGAGGAAGAAGAAGAAGAAACTGCTCAAAATGCAAATTCCCACTAGAGGACGATGTTAAACATTGCGACAGCAGTGAGAGAAATCTGAAGCCTTCCTCTCATTCCCCTTCTATTTTCTGCCTAAACAAACAAAAATCGTCGTACGGCAGAAGATCTCTTTCTGCCTCCAACTGTTTCTGATTGTGCAAAAAGTAGGCGAAGGCATTTAATTTATGGTTGTCTGCAATCCTAACCATGTGCGAACACAAAACACGAGTCGTTTGCCTGCGACAAATCTATTAAAGAACGTCTTCAACTGAAGTCACGATTTGTCATCATAACGGTTGAAGGAGAAGAAAAATGAAGGGTTTTTGAACATGACGGCAACAACACCCGACGAGCCGTCCGTTTCTCAATAGAACTTCCTCTCAGATTTTCCACTCGTAAAAGAAGAAATCAACGTAGCTTGCATCCTGTGTGTGCTAGATGCGGAATACTGATTCTAATTGCTAGGATACCAGCCGAATATATAAAAATGGAATCGACAGAATGGGAGGAGGTTTTTGCAGTCGGTTTTAATTGGCTGGATTCTGCTTTAGACGGAAGCTCCATCTCGGCAGACCATCAGAATAAAATTATTATTCGGTTTTGGAATTTGCCTTTGGCAGAATAATTCATCTATTTATTTATACTGCACGCAGACTTGAGAGAAGGGAGGGAGGGAGGGCTGATCCCAAAGCCCCTGAGCGCTCAACAAGACAGCTAGCTAGCCTCTCATCATCCCGTAGTCATCGTTGCTCATCGGTCGTGAATTTATTTGCCTTCCTCCTCCTTATATGATATGCCATTTTCATGATTTATTCCATGACGCACCTTTTTATTTACTAACGGTTTTTGTTGTCAGTGCACTTTTGTGTCATTCCCAAGTGGTTCTTTTTTGCAAGAAGAGCAAGAGTGGCCCCAATTAGTGCTACTTCCTGTGAGATGGTGCACTTAAAGAAGCCATGAATCTTCCCTCGCCATCTCAAGAAGGAAGTTTACAACGTAATCTGTGCCATCGAAAAATTATATTCGAGGAGAAGATTCCCCTGTAATTTTGAGTCGGAAGGTCGACGATGAAGACACATCTTCTTCTCGACAAGTTTCGTCTTGGGAGAGCAATTAGGATGGGTTGAAATATAACGATGGCTCGTTATGACAACTCCGCGGGCAAATCATTCCAAATATGTGCAGGCGTATCATGTTGCCTCAAAGAGACAAATGCGAGGCTGCCGCCAGAGATATGTGATGGCATTATTTCTGGTTCATTGGCAGGGGTCAGAGAGGGAACTTTGTCGTTGTCTCTACAGTATCCAAATGCTCCCTCCCTCTCTCTGTACGTTCAATCAACTCGTCGGAATTTCACTCGATTCTTTTTCGTCGTGTCATCATCGATTAGGCCGACTCGACGACCTATGCAGGAGAAGATGATTGTGGAGATTTGTTCATGCAAAAGAATCTTATCATGGACCACACTTTTTTAAACGAAGAGATTTGAATGATCAGCGTTTGCAGCCAATCCCAGTCCATAAACGGATTGCATTCGCTAATTCACAGAAATGAAGATTGTCAAACAGTTATGTGGAAGAAGGAGAAGAAGAAGAAGAACTGAGCTGCCAAAAGAAGACTTTTTGCACAAGTAGTCTGTCTCTCTCTCTTTCTGCTGGTACCGGCGCTTTTCTTCTCCTCTTTACAGAGCGACTCGGATCTCTTTTTTTGCTAATCTAATTGACAAGCTCTGCTCTGGGGATTGATCTGGTGCATAACTTGGAAACGGAGAAAAGAAGGAATACGAACGACAACGATGGACGACAGGCCCGAAATGATTATGATGATGATATCTTGTACGTGATCGGTGGACCGCTTATTACTAATGCCATAAGGGGACATTGCATTGCTTGATATTGGAGAACGGAAGGTAGGAAGGGTTTTGGGCCTCCCAAGATGTGGAAAACCGAGAGAGAGAGAGTCTCAGTTTTTCTTTCTTTCTTTCTTCTGTACCTGCTGCGAGAAGTAGAATCGCCGTTGCCATGACTGTGGCTGTCGTCGTGGATCCCATGCTCGGTCTGGGTCCGTCTTTCCCTCGTATACGAGAGGAACGCATCGTCAATAGGGAGGGTCGATGCTGTGCACACTATCTTAGACTGGAGAGGCTGTTGGTTGGCTTCACTTCACTTTTTTTGGGGGGCACTGCAATCACTGCTAGTGCTACTGGGTCACGTTAACGGGGGTGTCACTGCAGGGACTCGCCATGCATGCACACGGGCGTGCACAACCACTAACGGGTACAAGAACAAGTACTAGACTTGTTAGGAAACAGGGAGCTGTTGTTCTTTATCTGTATGCTGTAAGGATCTGTGGAGTCGGCCGAAATGTTTTTTTTTTCTTCTTCCGTATTTTCTCACGTTTTCTTTCTTTCCAATCTTTCTCTTTCCCAGCTTTGGTTGCAGCGGCGGCGAGAAGAATCCAACTGAGCTCGGAAGCCACTCGCAAGATTTGACGGACGAACCGAGCGGAGCAGAGCGGAGCTGAGCTGGGAGGAAAGAAGAGCGAGCGAGCGAGCGAGGGAGCGATCGAACTCAGCCCCGCAGCGGCAGCGGCAAGAGACTTTAGCAGCGGCAGCAGACACCTGAGCCTGAGCAAAGGAAAACCTAGGAGCGCGCGCATACAACCTGCGATACCTGCTGAGGTGGTTGGAGCTCAATCATATTTGAGCGCAGTGCGCACCGGCCAGTCAGCGTCATCCCAGAGACTCTTCCTCCACCTCTCCAGGCACTTCTAAAGCCCCTACCAGCAGACGAACTTACGAGGGAAGAAGGGCTTCTTCTTCCATTTCGACGAAGACGGATGGCACCTGGAGGGGATTTTCCTCTCCAGCATGCAGCAGGAGAAGCAGAACAAGACGAACGGGGCAGGCAGTGCAGTGGTCACCTTAACAACCCTGTAAAATAGAGAGAGAGAAGGGTCGGTGTGGGACACGATCGGCCAGCAGAGTGGGGCAACCGGCAAGGAAGGTTCTCTGCGCAGTGCGCACAGGCGCACAGGCGCACAGTCCACAGGCGAAGTTGTAAGGACCAGTTGGTACTCTTAGGTAGAGTTCTGTTGGGATCGATGGCTTGCTTGCTTGCGTGGAGCTAACATAAAGAAAGAGAGGGAGAAATGCTTTTTTTGCGGCCGAGACTCCTCTGTAAATTTAAACTCGAGAAGGCTGAACAGCATGAACTTCCAAGGAAAGCCTGGAAAGGTCCCCCCCCCAAGTAGAAGAGAGGTTGCGCGATAATAAATAAAAACTTCCGATCTGTTAAGACTATTGTTCAGTAGCATGGATGTATTATACTCTAATACAGCCATGTTCAGTAGTCAGTACCAGAGATGATGCAGTTCCTACTGCATTGATCACTGGTCAGTACTAGAGGAGGACTATATATAATTTTATATATAGTCCTCCTCTAGTCAGTACTAGGTGCTAAAAAATCTTTTTAGCAACTAGTCAGTACCATAGTAATCTTAGTCCATACATGAACTCCCTGGCAAAAAAATGGGCGGGGGGGGGGGGGGGGGGGGGGGGGGGGGGGGGGGGGGGGGGGGGGGGGGGGTGGGGGGGGGGGGGGGTCT
>LR137922.1:19504-32640 GCA_900659605.1 Tisbe holothuriae | reverse complement strand
GTCCCCGACAGCACCTGATGCGAAGAGTGAATCTTCTATTTTATCTTCATCTTATCAGCTGCATTTGTCAAATGGGGCGAAGAAGTAAATGGGTTTAAGTGTTGAAAGCGGAGATTAACATCGACGGGGTAGGCATGACAACTATGTTAATACGATTACAAGTTAAGACACAAGCTAAGCAGGAACATTTCCAAGGAAGGCAGCATTACTAATTTACAGAATAGCTATAAATTAAGCAATTTAGTAACTTATGTAATGTGCTAACTTTTCTCCATTGAGTTCGCGTATTCAATGACTTTCCAACGTATTGCTAGCAGCTATAACTCAACAACTAACTTCTTCTCCTTCTCCAATTCCCACCCCTTTCCTTCTTCAATTTTGTCTCCGAGGCTTCAAATCTTCGTCGACGCTCAAACGAAAAACTACCCCTCAAAGCATAGATTCAAACCCTCGTTTGCGAGAGCGGGGAACCGTATTCTCGTCGAACAGGAAGACTGAGTGTAATTAATATTGCAATGTAAATGTAACCTAAACTTGAACAATTATGTTCTCATTAAGGTATGATAACTTCAAGTTTATGCACAGAGATGCTACGGACTGGAAAGTATTAATTTCCGTCACTTTGTCAATTTCGATCAAATTACCCCTCCCCCATGCAACACATATTTCCTGACCTATATATTGACGCTTTGCACGACGACAAAGTCTCTTGCCGTCGCATCTGCATGGAATGAGTTTATTTTCCCCCTGACGTGAAAAGCCTGCTGCTGTTGCTGCAATTTCCACTAAATAAGATCTCTTAAAGGAAAGTAAATGTACAAACAGTCTTAAGACAGGAAATAGGGGAGGGAGGAGCAATAATGCTTTGAAGACATCCTGTGGGAAGGAGGAGAGAGAGCTTTGTTTTGGGGACACACTTGGTCAGGACACATGTTGAGTTCTGGAGGACACAAGAGTAGTTTGCTCATTACTCCAGTCGAATACACTAAGTCTTTTTGGAGAATTCATTGCCACAGGCCCTGGACTTGGCCAATTCCAAGCTGAGTGTGACTTCGACTATATGCAACTTAATTTAAACGTACATACTAATTTATTTTAATAACCACATTTAATTAGTCCATTACATTTGTTTAATGAAATGACAAAAAACGCTGCTCCCCCTACTTGTCCTACTGAACAGCGTATTCTACAAGGAATGTCAAGTATGAGGAAATTTCATCCCCTTGTTTTGAACATGATTGAGCACAGGTGTCCATTGTTACAACTCTGTCTATTAGTGAAGCTAAGGTCTATATTTTATCATGACTATGAATAGAAAACGGATTGAATGGATGCAATTATTCGTGACTGAGGGAGAAAGTGAATTATGTTAGAACAGTGTGTTGAACAAGACAAATGTTATTCCAGAAAAGGCAAACTTTTGCACTAGATGTTGCTCTGAGAGCATTGTTTACATTAAGAGAGCAAAGCTTATTTATTTGAGAGCAGCTCTTGAGACCTCCGGAGTACGAGGGATGTTTATGGAAAGAGGAGAAGAGCATGTCAAATCATCTTGCTCGAAGATGCCAAAATCAAACTCAGAGAACGACAATAATGAAATACCAACGTTTACTTTTTAAGAAAAACTGGCTTTAATATTAATGCTTAATATAACCAGAGTGAGAGAACCAATATTTTAATATTTATATTGTTCAAGGTAAATTATCCGCAAAACTACTACTCTATCATAAAGCAGAGTACACTATAAATTTACAAGCAAGTACCTAAAGAACGAATGCACTTTTTGTGTGTGTTTATCACACATTGCCATTGAAGTCAATTTATTAGGAAGCAAAGCATGAAGTAAAACCAGCTGATTTAGCTCATTTTCATCTTAATAACAGTTATCTCACTCGTCAGCTCTAGTGACGCGTTTGACTCCAGATTTATTTTTCCGCAACTTTTTGTGCACTTTTCTCCAACAATTGATTTGTCGCTGCTTTGCAAACTCAATATCTCATTTTATGCCTTTAAAATGTCTTCCACATGTGGAAAATTTGCCTCCTCTCTAATGGGGACATTTGTTGATGCCTCTAAAACATGATTTTCCCCTTGCTCGGCCTCGAAATGACCTTAATGATCGGTTTTGAGAGTTCATATCTTATGTTGGAAACTGCGTAGAGTCGGAAAGTATGAATAATTGTAAGTAAAGTGTAACATGCATGACTCGATTAAAATAGGAATTCTAGGACACTTACTGAGTAGGAGATCTGTAGCTGTAGGAAGAATATGATTGAAAGTATGAACCTGAAAGAGAAAAGGACAGTTATAGTAACACGTATAGAGAGTACAATATTTTGCATTAATATTGATAGTATGGAAGGAAGTAACGCATACCTTTACCACTAAATTGCCAACTGTTAGAGTAAAAAAGACAAATCTACAGTAAGGAATGCAAAGGAATATGATCGCATTGGTGATATCATATAACTATAGTTTGTTCAAAATATCAAAACGTCTTCAATTAAGAACTAAAAGATCCGTTAACTCTCACCAGTATGCCTTTGGTAATGCCCGTACCCCACTTTTGCCACCACCACCCTTCCAGCGAGGCCTATGCCCGAACAATCCTTCCTCACCCATGCTGGGGAGACCTTAAAGTCTTGATTCTGTCTCTGTGGCCTTTATGTCAAAGGCCGAGCAGAGGCCAGTGGCATGGCCACGCTCCGCAAAACCACTGAAAACACACACGGGCTACGAAAAACTGCGTCTAGAGTCACAGCCAACCGTTCACTGTATACAAGTTTAATCTTGAAGGAAAATAAGTCAACTCTTGGCTTTTTCTCCGTGTTCTCTTGGGTTTGTTCTTACACTCCCCTAACGTTGATTTTCGCGCACTCTTCCCGACATACGTGTTTGAACGTCTTGAGCATCAAACATGGGCAAGATGTCTTGTGGAGTATGCTGTCTTCGTATGGATCGTTCAAGCACATATGGAGTAGGAAAGTCGGTGGGGAAGCGGTCTCTCCTTGCGCCGTTTGTTCAAGAAAGGAAAAAGAGGTTTGCCTTCGGTCGATTTTAGTTTTGCGAATTGACAACGACAGTTAAGTTAAGGTGTCTGTTTCTCGTGGAAAGTCAAAATGCCGTAAGTATTGGTTGGTTGGGGATACAACGACCATAATGCGGCCAAGGAGAGCTGGAGGAGGGAACTGGTTGTGGCTTGGGTTGATCCTGGCATTTGCCTTCGTTTTGGTTCTGGATTCGGTTCAGGCTGCAACAGCACAAGAGGTAAATCAATGAGTTTAATTTGTATCGTGCTTAAAACAGTCTAATAACTACAATTATGTATGTCGATTTTAAAGAAATACAAAATAGGTGTAGGACTCTACGCGGCACAGGGATGCTTTTTATACTTGCGGAACATTTAAGTGGTAGATTCACGCAACCTCTTATAATGTAATTTTTCACATCTGGCAAATTTCTCTTGTCTCTTATTTTACAATGGCAATAAACTTGACGACAGTGACGAACCTTGAAATGTCAATGATTCCCAATTCATGCATCGGGATGCAAAAAATAATCACAATTGAACTTTGTCTTGTATCTCAAGGGAAATTGTTGGGCTACTTGTTTATACCAAAAACAGGATTTGGACAATTTGCAAGGAAAGTGTAAAGTTTGACATTGTAATGAACTGTTTTGCACTCTTAATGTTATACAATGATGCTTTAGGGCATTAACCAGCCTTCAACCCGTTCGAATGCATATACAATTGAGTAATTGGCAATGCATACAAAAGTCATGAGCAGCTAATGTACATGTCCAACGAATACACTCTATGTTGGTTAGCAAGATACATTCGATGCTCATTCTCCAATAAAAATCGGTCACTTTTCCTTGTCCTTTTAGCCCGTGGACAACCGTTACCATCCCTGCAAGGGCTGCTACCTGGCCAAAGGATGCCGAGAATGCCTCGGCGTCAAAGGTCAGCCAGGAATGCCCGGCTTGAACGGACTTCGGGGGCCAAATGGCATCCCTGGTGACACTGGAAGTGAGGGGCCGTTCGGGCCCAAGGGGGAGAAGGGAGACTCGGGACGTTATGGGATTATGGGAGCAGTGGGGTACAGAGGGGATCAGGGGGTGGAGGGCTTCAGGGGGACACCGGGAATCCCAGTAAGTTGGTGTTCTTATTGTACATACAATTAATACACTCATATATATACTTTAATCATGGGCATATCCTAAATATCCAAACATCTTTAAAGTAACCATTTCATTAGGGTCTCCCTGGTCTTGAAGGCGCCATGGGTTCCACAGGTCTGGCCGGTTGCAACGGTACCAATGGCTGTGATGGGGAACCGGGTATACCAGGACAGATTGGCCCTAGAGGTCCCACAGGTCTGGCAGGACTAGCTGGAATGCCTGGAGATGCAGGTGACGGCGGATTGAACTCACCTGGGTACAAAGGGAGTAGAGGAGAGGATGGGCTGCCAGGAAAACAGGTAACTTTCCAGCTTGTTGAAGAGGTTATGCATATTTTAAGTGATATTGAAATGTTTGTGCATATAAAGTGTAGGAAATATTAATTTGATTAAACTCATGCAAGATATAAACTGGAATACACATTTTACAACAAAAAATTCTTTATCAATGGGCACATTAATTGCCACACCTTGAATTGCAAATATATTTCTCTATTAGGGTAATCCTGGTATCCCCAGTAGACAATACGGCAGAACTGGACCCCGAGGTGACCCCGGACGAATGGGACTACCAGGGTTGCCAGGTTCTAGAGGATTCTCCGGAGACAAAGGAGACAAGATTGATTCGCCAAAGGGAGAACAAGGAGAGCCTGGATTACCAGGGCCGCCATTCAAAGACTTGGACTGGCCGAAACAGGTTCGGACAAATAGTCTCAGTATCATGGCAACATTCGTTGATTGTTTGATTTTAGAGCTGGGAATCTAGTGTTATAAAAGGCAGGAAAGGAGAGGTTGGACCAAAAGGTCCTCCAGGAACCTATGGTCGGCCAGGTCGCAAAGGATGGGAAGGAGACAGGGTAAGCATCAAACTGTAAAGTATTCATCAAATGTAAATATTTATTGGCTATTTAGGGAATGCCTGGAATGCCAGGAAGATATGGCCCTAAAGGCGACCGCGGAGAAGAAGGGAATCGAGGCAAGTTTGGAAAACAGGGCAAACCTGGACCTCCAGGGCCAAAGGGGTTCAAAGGGTCGCCAGGGAGGTTTGGTAATGCTGGCCAAGATGGCCCTAAGGGGGAAGAAGGAGAGTATGGCATCCCTGGAAGGCCTGGAAAGCAAGGAAGAACAGGTTTGTAATAGGAACTTCATATTTAAAACCAGTCATCCTGTACATGTATATTAAATGTAGGTCCACCTGGCGTTTATGACCCGGATATGAACGAGCCTGGCAAGCCGGGTCCGGTTGGAGGACAAGGAAATGACGGTAATATCTTTCAGAAAAATCAAATGGTATCTCAAATATATATATAATGTGTTCAATTAGGCTTACCTGGCGATTTTGGTATCCCTGGTCGAGACGGCTTCCCAGGCAACCGAGGGTTAAAGGGTAATGCTGGACCTCCAGGCCCAAATGGCCGACAAGGCAGTAGAGGATTGCCTGGCTTATCCATTAGAGGAGAACCTGGGGTAAGAATATAACCGAGTAACTGAGATATAAAACACTAAAACAGTTAATAAAATATTACATATAATTATTTTAGGATGATGGTGCTGTTGGCTACCCAGGGAGAATGGGTGCCAGAGGTAATATTGGCATGCCTGGTATTCCTGGAGAGAAGGGCGCTGAGGGAGAGACTGTCTATGGGCCACCAGGAGACCCAGGCCGTCCGGGTCCCAATGGTCTTGATGCCACCCCTGGTGAGCGTGGAGAGTATGGCCCTATGGGTGAGAAGGGCTACCCTGGAGCCGGTAGGGCAATCACAGGTCCTCCTGGTGATCCAGGACAGAGAGGCTACCCTGGGGCAACAGGGCTGCCAGGAATGGACGGACTTGATGGACCCAAAGGACAGCAAGGAGATGCTGGCCGGGATTGTACATTCTGCCCAAATGGTAAATTAAACATATTTTTATACAAATAAGATCCATTGGTAACTGGAGTAACTTTTAAGGCACCCCTGGTCTAACTGGCGATGCTGGTGAGGATGGTCGAGACGGATATAATGGGGTTCAAGGGTTCCAGGGCTGGCCAGGGCCCAGAGGGTCAAAGGGACAAAGTGGGAAGGCAGGAGAGCAAGGATTTCCAGGTTTGAAAGACAACATAATATTTTAATGGGATAGTAATAGAATATTTTATGCTAGGTTTGCCGGGAAGAACCGGATTCCCTGGTATGGAGGGACTCCAGGGCGAGAAAGGAAACGCAGGAGAACTACTGGGGTTAGAGAACGCTGAGCCAGGAGAGAAAGGCCAAATGGGTCTGCCAGGATTTCCAGGATTCCAAGTAAAGGATCTCTGTGACTATTAAACTCTACAATGTATTAATTGCTCTCACAAATTTCCAGGGCATGAAGGGAGAAAGAGGCCAAGCAGGAAATTCTGGCCTGGTGGGCATGCCAGGTTTAAAGGGTCTCAGGGGGACCTATGGCAGATATGGTGCCCCCGGAAGACCTGGCACCAACGGACGTCCAGGGCCGCAAGGAGACTCAGGAGATGATTACTGGTTTAAGAGTGAATCAGAGAAATTCTCATTTTCTGGACCTCCAGGAATTAGGTAAATAATAGACTGTTATCTCAAAGAAGCATTAAATATTGTTATTTATTCTAAAGAGGGTTTGACGGACAAAAGGGCGAAAAAGGCATCCCTGGAATGAAGGGTCTCCCAGGCCACTTTTCCTTGCCACTCATAGATCTTCAAAAGGGAGAATTTGGGCAAAAGGGAGAGAAGGGCCGTGCCGATCATGATGGTTACGTTGGACTGGCTGGAGATATTGGTATGAAAGGATTTCCTGGTCACAAGGGAGACGAGGGCATTATGCAGATTGGCTTCCCCGGGCTGAAGGGTTGGCCAGGTGAGGCTGGGTTGACTGGGCCGAGGGGACCGCCTGGTCCAGTTGGAGAGACAGGCTTGACTCTAAGGCCGGTAATTAACAGTATAGTTAACACTGAATATACATCCATTTCCCAATAATGCTCATATCATTATACTGTATCAAGAAGAACAAACTGATTTCTTAGAAACTTATCATAGGGCATGCCTGGAATCAAAGGAAATCGTGGAGAACCTGGAAGAAACATCATTCAAGGAAGAACAGGCTTTAAAGGTCTTGATGGTCTGAAGGGAGAGCCAGGGAACTCAGGGTTGCCAGGTTACCAAGGAAGACCAGGGCCAGATGGTCTTGCGGGATACAAGGGGGCAAAGGGAGCACCAGGAATGACTGGCCGACCAGGAAGACAAGTACTAGCAATGCTACACAATTTAAGGGTTATTTTGTAAACTGTTCCTTTTAGGGCCCTCGTGGGTCCATCGGCTCAATCCGTCAGGGCATTACAGGTCGCCCTGGCCCTCCAGGTTTGCCAGGACTTCCAGGAATATTTGGTACTCCTGGGATGAGTGGCATGCCAGGTGCAGTGGGTAAACTTGGCTTCCCAGGTGTTAGAGGTGACACAGGAAACCCTGGAAACAGAGGATATGTTGGTAATGAAGCTTGTCTATGCATTTGCACAAAACCTCTTATTAACACTATTTAAAATAGGTGACAAGGGTGTTGATGGTATCCCAGGCAAAAATGGCGATGAAGGTGGCCCTGGTCTTAAGGGCCAGCCAGGAGAACAGGGTCCATATGGTGAGGTGGGCTTTAGTGGAAAGACTGGCAAGCCTGGTGACCAAGGAGAGCCTGGATTTGGAGGGCAGAAAGGATCACCAGGCGGATTCGGAAAGGATGGGCTGCCAGGTCTTTATGGACAAAAGGTAAAGATTTGCACATTCAATGTAGCTTTACAATTAATTATGAACTTAAATGACAGGGTATAAGTGGGGATCCTGGTAGACCAGGTCTCAGAGGTCCACCAGGTCTGAGCTCTGTAGAAGGTCATAAAGGTGATCAGGGTTCCCCAGGAAGACCAGCCTCTCCAGGTCCAAGAGGCAAGCCAGGCATGGATGGCTTGGAGGGCATGCCTGGAGAGAACGGACAGGTGCTGCTTGGTAGGAAAGGTGAAAAGGGTCCATATGGAGAGCAGGGTCTTACAGGACGAAGAGGATTAGCTGGAGAAAAGGTAGCTATACTTATAGGTATACATTAATCACATAACGACTTTTCACATTATAGGGCACAGCTGGTGTCACTGGCAGACCAGGATTTGCTGGTATGCCCGGCGACAAGGGCTATCCTGGAATGAATGGCATTCCTGGCAAACGTGGCAGAGATGGGCTCAAGGGACTGGGTGGGGACCGTGGACCTGATGGGCTGCCAGGCAGGCAGGGTCTTATGGGAGATGTTGGTATTCCTGGACGGTTTGGCATCCCTGGAAAGCAAGGACCAAGAGGTGTGCTAGGTCTAGATGGGGATGATGGCAGGGATGGGATGCAGGGACCGAGGGGTGATGCCGGACCTCAGGTGAGTAAATAGCATAAATATTATAATGATCATGTAACTAATATGAGTGGAACAAAGAAATTTGTTAGCATTTCTAGGGGACTAAAAAATATTGGCTACTTTTTCGGATGTACCGATACGTCACACTTTATGTTTTATACATATAACCTGTAAATTGTAATTTTGTGTGCTATAACTTTAATGTTTGTACAGGGATTTACAAGCGGATCAGACAAAGGCCAAAGTGGCGATCCAGGACTACCAGGACCAGACGGATTCCCAGGTCTACGTGGCGATGAAGGAACCCCTGGACAGACTGGCTTCAAGGGCCTAAAGGGTGAGATGGGCAGGAAAGGAAGGGTAGGTTTCCATGGATTACCAGGCCGGAAGGGACTTGTTGGTGATGAAGGCAGGAGGGGATATCCAGGAAGGCCAGGAATGAACCCTCAGAGAGGAGAGAGTGGTCTGCCAGGTTTTGATGGTTTGCCAGGTCCTCAGGGTCCCATGGGGCAAAAGGGTGCTCCTGGACAGTTTGGATTCCCTGGTATTAAGGGAGATATGGGACCTAGAGGGGATACTAATCCAGGTCGAA
The DNA here is from genome assembly GCA_900659605.1 of Tisbe holothuriae. Classification (NCBI taxonomy): domain Eukaryota; kingdom Metazoa; phylum Arthropoda; class Copepoda; order Harpacticoida; family Tisbidae; genus Tisbe; species Tisbe holothuriae. The sequence continues at coordinate 23,496 of LR137922.1, read as the reverse complement.
AAGGAGATCCAGGGAGGCAAGGCAGGATTGGATCAGAAGGAATTCCTGGTAGCAAGGGTGGTCGTGGTGACCGTGGTAACATGGGCAGTGAAGGCAGGAAAGGCAACCAGGGTTATCCCGGATTGCCCGGATTCAGGTACCATATTTTATGTTATGTATGGTCAGACAGGGATTCTTAATTTATCATTCCCTTAGTCTTCCTGGCATTAGAGGCGACCCTGGACTACCAGGCATGCAAGGACAACAGGGACCCAAAGGAATCCAGGGTGACAATGGGTATCCAGGAAGAGAGGGATTTCCTGGCATTCCAGGACTCAAAGGCCAGAGAGGCTCGGAGGGTCTGCCAGGACTGAGTGGCCTAAATGGCGCACCAGGATTCCCGGGTACTGTAGGTCTTCCAGGCCTGAAGGGATTTAGCGGCAATCCTGGGATCAATGGTGGCAACGGTAACCCTGGTGACCGTGGCAAACCTGGTCCAATGGGCATTCCTGGAAGGGAAGGTTTCAAGGGTCCCAAAGGAGATGATGGCAGAGATGGCAACCTAGGTCTTTCAGGCTTGCCTGGGCCCAAGGGAGAACTGGGTCTTGCAGGGTTACCTGGCCCAAGAGGTCCGGTGGGTAATGCCGGTAATCCGGGAGATAATGGGTTGGATGCTGCTCCTGGGCCACCACCAAAACCGAGAGGATTCTTCTTTACAACACACTCCCAGACTTCACAAGTAAACACATAGGCGCAATTAATCAGGATAATATGCCTAATTTTAATACGTCTAATAGGCTCCCATATGCCCCAGTGGCACAGTCCCACTCTGGGAGGGCTACTCTTTGCTACATATCCTCGGCAACGGCCATGCCCAGGGCCAGGATCTCGGCCAACCCGGTTCTTGCCTCCGTCGCTTCAGCCCGATGCCCTATCTCTTCTGCAACCTCAACAGTGTGTGCAACTACGCCTCTCGCACGGACTACTCCTATTGGCTGTCCACTCCGGAGCCAATGCCGATGATGATGACACCAATCAGAGGGCAGGAGATTGAAAAATACGTGTCAAAGTGAGTTATCCGGACTAACCCATAAACTTCCCTTAGCTCATATTGATTTAAAAAAACAAGAAAGAACACCACAGTTTACTCTCCTGAGCACCCATTTTTTATTGTTCTTCTAACAAAAATGAACCATTAATGGGAACTGCTTAGTTAGGATTTTTATTGAGGCTAAATCCAGTTCTATAATGTCTATTGACTATTGAGTATACACGCCATAATCCCCTTAGATAACCATGTATATTGTAATTGCCTTGAATAGGCCAAGAAAGTATTCTAATATATCTTTTGTCCCCATTTATAGATGCTCGGTCTGCGAGTCCCCCACCCGCGTCATGTCCGTCCACAGCCAGTCCATGGACGTTCCCATGTGCCCGGACAACTGGCAGGAGCTCTGGATCGGCTACAGCTTCCTCATGCACACGGACGCGGGCGCGGAGGGCTCAGGACAGAGCCTCATGTCGCCAGGGTCGTGTCTGCGGGACTTTAGGTCGCGGCCGTTTATTGAGTGCCACGGCCAGGGGAGGTGTAATTACTACACGACAAGTTATTCGTATTGGTTGGCGACGATTGACCGGGATCAGCAGTTTAAGCGGCCGGTGCAGGCGACGCTCAAGGCAGGGAATCTGAGGTGAGATATAGCTATTGTTAAATGTTAATTAACTTGTACTTGGTACTGCATAGAATTATGATAATTTGTTAGTTCGGACTCCTTCTATCTCTCAAGAATCGATAGAGTAATACGTTAATTTTTAACTTATGCTTTCAGATCACGCGTTGGTCGCTGCGCCGTTTGCATGAGAAAACCACCGCCCAGAATGCAACCATTGGATCAAATCCAATACTAAACAACATCAATTTGTATCCATATTTCACACACTTTACACACAAAAACACTAGCTAGAGATACCTTAAAAGAGCGTTATCATAAAGAATACTGTACCTTCGGTCAAATATTTTCAATGTATTTCATAAGGATGTGATAGATTTCGATACTGTATAAAGTACTGTAGGATTAAAATATTAATGATATCATGGTCGATAAAAATATTGTAAGCGTATAATTGAAAATACTGCCAAAAAGTATGAATGAGACAAATAAATTATGAAGGATTTTCCAAGATTATAATTCCGTTTATTTTGATTACTTTATTTGAGGACATTATGGTCACATTATATTCCAATTGTATAACTAATAAGTGTAATAATTGTGCCTATAGTGTATAAAATGGCATAGTTTCATTAATTCTATAAATTGTTTGCGCTTATAAATGTATATATGGTCATCGTCTATTATACAGTATTATAGTACTTCTTCTATTATATAATTAAAACATACATTTCCTTATCTGAGGCAGATCTTTGTTATATGTATGAGGGGAGTGTCTCTATAAGCATATTTAAACATTCAACTAATGCTGCATTCTCTGCTAGTCTCTCTACAACTTCTTAGCCTTGCCCCCAGCTCCGTACACAACACCCTGCCCACCAATGCTCGTCTCCCAGCAGTCGAACCCAGCGATGGCGCAGTCTGCGCGCACACGTTCCACCTGCGCCTCTGAGTGGCCTGGAGTGACGAGAGCGAAGGCAAATCCGCCTCCGCCCGCGCCGGTCAGCTTGGCGTGGAGTCCGTGCGCGCGCGCGATTCCGGCGACGCGTTCTAGGGCTGGGTGGGACACGCCGAGAGAGTGGAGGAGGCCCTGGTTGGTGTCGATAAGCTCCTGGAAAGAGAATTTAGAACTTAGTTCGGATCATGTGATAAACCTGCAGCAATCAATATATTTTGTTTCAAGTTTGAACTTCTAATATTGAAATCTGCATCAAACTGATGCAAAACCACGAAAATTATCAATTGGCAATAACCACGTTGTTTCCTCTGCTTCAGCTCATTTAATCAGAGATTGTTGCAAACTTGCAATGTACTAAGCTATGCCTTGATGAGAAAGAAAAAAGATGCTCTGCGATCAATTAGTCAAACACATAATGTTGCTTCTCGCTCAACGATGCTTGACAAAGCGGAACATGTGTATAAAATGTTTCGTTTTCCTTGTGGAAATCAAGGACAGTATGCGAGTACATTGTGTACATACTCACCTACAGCAAATGCCAAACATTATTAAACTTTATTAAACATAGGTGTGACCAATGTTACGAATGTTTCTCAAAAATTAAATGCAAAAAATCCTCTGCAATGTTATAAAGCTGCTTTAAAACTCATTAGTAGTCAGAATTTCAGAACCCCCTAAAGTGTTGCTAGAAAATATTTTGCTATCATTGCTTCATAATAAACCATACAGTATAACTCCAATGTCCCAGGTATTTTACCCCTTTAATACATTACTCTGAGACTGTGAGAAGAGATATAAATCTTACCTCCAATGTCCTAAACAACTTCTCCTCCTCTTCGTCCACCACCACTGTGGCATTCACTGTGGTCTCCTCCTCGCTGCTGGTACCGCTCTCCTCTTCAGAGGCGCTTCTCCGGCGGGATGTGCGAATGATGGCGGGGTTTGGGACAGTGGTGATGGCGGAGGTCTTCTTGAGGCCCAGTTGGCGGAGGGTGCTGAGGGTGTCCAGGCCGAGGTAGCTCACCTGAAAAGATAAAACGAGTTATTATAATCATCCTGCTTACATATTATATTATATTTAGCAAAAAGTTCATTAAAATTAAGTTGACTTTATAATGCAAAAATAGCTATACACAGTGGGCCATAATTACAGTAGGAGCTTTTCCGTACCTGGTCCATGGCCTCGAGAATCCTGGCGGTGACTTTTGGCAAGGCCATCGCCCTGCTCTTGACCTTCTCCACGAGCCTCTTCGTGTTCCGGGACACCCTTGTGTTGATGAGCAGGATCCGGAGGTTGGAGGGCGCGTCCAGCGGCTGCATGCCCTTCGGGTGGGAGTAGGAGAGGAGGCCGCCGAACGTGCACACGGTGTTGTCAATGCCTGGAA